>WOXC01005156.1:255000-410000 GCA_011680675.1 Gymnobelideus leadbeateri
ATTTATAGCCATTCTTTTTTTGTGTGTTGGCAGAGAATTGGAAATTGAAGGGATGGCCATCAACTGGGGAATGGTTGAGTAAGTTGTGTATAGCAAATGGAGAAGCTTTGAATACAGTGGATAAATATGTTCACTTACCTTGGTCATGTACTTTCCAGGAACATAACATTGGTAATGAGGTTGACACTCACATTGCCAGAGCTAGCTCAGTGTTTCAGAACTCCTAAGGAAAGTATGGGAGAGAAGAAATATTAGACTGACCACCAAACTGAAGGCCTACAGAGCCGTTGTGCTGACCTCATTGTTGTATGTCTATGAAACCTGGACAGTCTAACAGTGCCCATGCCAGGAAACTGAATCACTTCCATTTGAATATTGTTAGGAAGATTCTGAAGATCACCTGGAAGGAGAAGGTACCTGAAGCTGAGGTCCTTTCTCAAATTAAACTGCCAAGCATTCAGACTCTACTGCAGAGAACACAACTCTGATGGGCTGGTCATGTTGTTCAAATGCCAAACATATGCTTGCCTAAAAGACTATTTTATGGAGAACTCATGCAAGGAAGGCATTCACATGGAGGCCAGAAGAAGTGATTCAAGGACACTCTCAAGATCTCTCTGAAGAACTTTGGAATTGACCATGTGACATGGGAGACACTGGCACAGGATTGCCCAGCATGGCCTGCCCACCCAGAGAAGGCACTGTGACCATGAACAAAGTGAACTTGAAGTAGGTCAAAAGAAATGTGAGATGTGCACATTTAGAGAATCCACACCAAATGTTCACACCGGCTATCTGCACCCAGCCTGTGGTAGAACATTCCAAGCTTACACTGGTCTGATCAGCCACAGTCAGACACACCATCACTTGCCTCTAATGAAGCAATATAATTTTGGTCTTCTTTGAGAATGGATAACCACAACCACCACATGAATATGATGGAACACTATTGTGTTGTAAAAATCATAGTTTCAAGGAAAGTTCCAGGATTTCCCAGACCAGCTCCAGGCTGCCTTGGTGGGCACATTGTACATCATTCCCTCTATGCATTCTTTTTGCCCCTCAAACTAGCATTCATGAAGTTTCCTGAACACCGTTCATTCACAGGCATAATTCCCCAACTGGCAAGCCCATCATCTTCTCTGCCTTGCACAATCTCTAGTTTTCTTCAAGGCCTCACTCAAGTGTTGCCTTCTACATAGGCCTTTCTTGATTCCTTTAACTGTTGATATTTCATCCTAATCCCCACCAAAACAATGATTCTGTATTTTTTAATGGCTTTGTGTGCAAACTATGAATTCTCAGTAGAATGGGGGCTACGTCAAAGGATTACACCTGGGATCAACTGATATAGGTTTTGCAAACATTAAATGTTCACTATTGTTATTAACTTAATTTTAATTTATTTTTATTAATTACATGCAAACAAAAAATAGCTTTCTTTTTTTTAATTTTGAGTTCCAAATTCTCTTTCTCTCCCTTCACTTCGGATACTTGAGAAGGCAACTGATTTGATATATATTATACATGTTTAGTCATGCAAAACATTTCCATATTAGCCATGTTGCAAAAGAAAACAAACAAAAAAAACCAAGAATAATAAAGTAAAAGAAAATATGTTTCAGTCTGCATTCATATACCATGAGATCTTTGTCTGGGAATGGATAGCATTTTTCATCATAAATCCTGCTTTGAATCCTTATATTGCTGAGAACAGCTAAGTCATTCACAGTTTATCATCATATTATTATTCACATATCATCATATCTGCTTCTGCTCATTTCACTTTGTACCAGTTCATGTAAGTCTTCTCATTTTTTTTTTTTTCTGAAAGCATCCTGTTCAAAATTTCTTATAGCAAAATAGCATCCCACCACAATCAGATGACACAACTTATTGGGTCATTCCCCAATTGGTGGTCATTAACTCAATTTCCCATTTTTTGTCACCACAAAAGGAACTACTATATATTTATAACTATAAGTTCCGTGGAAAGGAATTTTCCTAAAGGAGCCAATCTCATTAATTAGCTATTTCAAAACGTATCTGAACAATTTAAAATCATTGCAAAAGACTAATTATCTTGTAATACAGTGATGTCTCTTTTACTATCATTTGTTCTTATTTGTAATATTATTAAAATAAAACTCTTTGTGATAATTCTTCAGTGTTAATATTAATAAGTGTATAATACGGTTTATAAAATGTTTCACATAATACATGTCATGTTTTTCGATCCCTACAACAATGCCTGGTGTTCTATCCACTGTGTCCCCTAGCTGCTCTTTAAATCAAAGGAACTGGGTTCAAGTGTTGACTTTGTCACTTACTCTGTGTGTGTGTCCTTAAGCAAGTCATCTGCAACCTCTCTGCATCTGAATTTCCATATCTGTGAAAGCAAGGGTTTGGACTGGCTAGCCTTGGAGAAATCTTCTTTGTATGATCCTTGAAGGCAGCCACAGATCCCTCTCAGGAGAATCCAAGTGTTTATTCATGCTTTTCCCCACTTGAAACTCTTCTGTCTTCAACCCATTATAATATTTGCAAAAAATATTTTTTTAAAAAATGTCTGGCTCTGGTTCAGAAGGGAAAATGTTAAAATATTTGGAGGAAAAAAAACTTTACATATATGATTTCCACATGAAAAACCAACAAGCCCAGATAACTACAATGGATTACAGAAAAAGTCATATTTTATATTTTCTATAATATTTCATATTATATATTTTCTATATTTAGAAAATATATATATTAGAAAATATATAATATATATGTTATATTTTATAAATTTTATTTATAAAATATTGTATATATGTATATTATATTTATATGTTATATTTCATAAATAGATCCAGAAATATACATATATATGCATGTGCACATATCTACGGTGTAAGTCCATGTGTGTTTAAAGTGTATATACACACATGTGTATCTGGATATATCTCCAAAAATGGTGTACTTGAACCATTGAGATTCAGCTTTCTCTAGCATACAGCCTGAGACAAACTGTTGTAGAAGACCATCACTGTCCTCCTGTGGAAAAAGGCAAGATTCAATTTCTAAACCCATTAAGCTACATAGTTAAAAATAGTTATTTTAATGGCTATTTAAAAATCTTTGCCATGAGCAATGTTTTGACATTCTGCTTTTCTGAGACATTCTGGTTCTTCCCTTTAGGCCTTGAGGCTTTCTCACCCTGTCATATCATATCAGCTATACTGAATTAAAGTAAGAGAGACCCTCCTTGAAGTTCCTGCCAAATCAGAGAACAAGAGATTATGATTCATGAGTATGGCCTTTCATTATGTATTTTCAGTATCTAAAACGGTGCCTAGTACAATAGCCTCTGGGCTTTTTTACAAAAATAAATACAATTACATATTTTTCCAAGTCAACAAAACTTCAAAGTCTTGTCTACACTCACGGAATAAAGCATAATGGAAACCAAGCATGGTCTTTATTATGGCAGTGTCTACATAGCTATTTTCTTTTTCTTCTTTATCTTCATTTTCTTCCCTTCCCTTCCCTTCTGATCCTCTTCATCCTTCATCCTTCCATCTCCTTCCTTCTCCTTCATTCTCTTCTCTCTCTTCCTTTGACATACTTTCTCTGTCCCCTTCTCCTTCCCTCTCCTTTTCTACTCTTCCCTTCCTTTCCTTTTAATTTCTTCCCCTTCCCTCATCTCACATTCTCTCCTTTCCTCTCAGCTCATTCCTTTCTCTCCCCTCCCTTCCTCTGACAGTTCCTTTTTAAAGCAACTCATCTAACCCAGATCTTCAGACTAGTCAATTGTAAATCATTAGGCCTGTTTCCCAGTTCCCTGGGAAGAATGTACTCAGGTATGGGGGAAGGGGCAGAGTTTTATTTTGAGGAAGATTTTAAAAATTTTTTATCTTTTGTAAACCCAGCATAGCCAAGGCTTCTCCAAATAGTCATCCTCTTCATATAAAAACTATAGATTAAGATATTAAGCAAATGATCGTGGCAGTAAGGCAGGTAACACCAATATAGGCAGTTATAACTTGGGGAATAGTAGGTAGAAGGCTAACTCTATTCCAATACAAGTATATGGACACCCCCAACATCTATCTGTAGCTCCAGACCTTTGCCAAGAACTCCTGGATTAGATTATCTTGAAGGTCTTTTCCAGTTCTAGAGATACAACCCTGTAACTGTAATGTGCACCTACCTCATCAGTTAAACAGAAACAATGTGATATTCACTGGGAGTCAGAAGATCTCAATTCTGTTATTGCCTCTGCCACCAACATTCTGTGAGACCTTGGGAAGGTTTCCTAATATCTCTGGTCTTCAATTTGCATTCCCCCCAATAAAATGAGGGTAAGAGCATTGTTCCAGCGAGCACCCCAGCATCCCCAGGATGGCTGCCAACACTGGTTCTTAGATCTGCTTTTCTAAAGGAAAGCAACTCAAAATGGGTTAGCAATCTTGCTTTAATAAATCAAACATATCATTTACTTAGTTCAGGGGGGAAATTCAGCACCCTGAACTTCAGAATATACAGACAGAATTTACAAGAAGATAAGGAAACATTTCAGCAGACAGGCTTTCACTGTCTGACCATTACATCCATACCTAATCACAATTATCAGAGAGTGAAGCACCAACATCTGGGTTTTCAAAGCCAGGGGGCTCGACGGCTGCCCAGGGTCTCATCTGGTCAAATCACACAACACTTCTCAAAGTGAGTCCCAAAGCAAAGCCTCACATAAGGGTATATAGAGCCTTCTCCTGGCTCAGAGAATGCCACAGCCTTCTTGACCCACTGCCCAATCAAAAAGCATTCCCAAAAACCAAGCCTCCCACCACAGGTTCCAGGTGCACTTAAGCCTATCAAAGGGCCTAGGGGCAGGGAAGATCTTAAATTCCATTCCCATAACAAGCATAGGCTCGATGTCTACTTGTTGGGTATTATATAGACAGTCTATACTATATAAGGTACTTTAGTACCTTCCTTCTAACTCTGAAATTCCCCAATTTTGTGACTCCCTCTCCCTATGGTACCCCCCAAGACTTACACCCCAGCAACTACAGGTATTGTCTAAAAGTTGCAAATTCTGGTTTTCTGTATCATTACACTAGGACCAGATTTCTTCTGCCCATAGGAGGAAATCATACCTAGAACCAATTTTCAACTGTACAGTGCAGAGTTCTACATGAACTGGAGATCAGAAAAGGATTCAGCTGTGAATGCCACACAGGTAGCAGTGTAGTTAGATGTGGAGTCGTAACTTGAGTAGCTTAAGGAGCTGTGAAAGCTATGTGTACAAAATGAAAAAAAAAGTTTCCATGTAGCTGGATAAAAATCCCACAAGAGACAGGCCAGGTAGTGTTATAAGTTGGGTGAGCCAGATGCAGCAGGTTGCCCCACACCTAGATGGCCTCTTGACTTTTTCCCCTACCTGTGACCCCTATGCACATCCCAAGATACAGACACACACACACACACACACACACACACACACACACACACACATACTGGTTACCTAAGGGTAATTCAGTAATACTGAATACCCAGCCGTGGCTGGCACACACTGTGAGATCATGAAATCATTTAGGGGTAACCAAATAAATTAACTTTTAAAATGATTCCTTGGAATTGACCCAAGCATTAGCTCATCAGTATTTAACACTTCTGCCCTAGAATGAAGGAGAGGGAAAAAAATGAACTCAAGAGGAAAAGGGATTGAGATGGCTGAGTGGAAAAACAGAAAATAAGGGGATTCATAATGGCTTGGCCGGCTCCAAGATCTTTTCCTTCATGCCTGGGCTGAATGGTGAGAAATGTACAGGGTGCAGCTCTGACACCAGATGGCTTTAGTCTGTGATTGTTAGCCAGAAGACTCCCCACTTGGGAAGGAAGAGTAAGAAAAGGGAGAGGAAGCCCAGGGAAAGAACATCTACAGTTGCCTCCTAATGGGGGAAAGAGAGTGAATAGAGAGTAGGTCACACGAAGGGTTCTGGGCTGTCTCTGTTCACCTTCATCTTCTGGGCTTGGAAATACAAAGTGCCCACTTGTCAGGACTACAGAGTCCTTAAAAAGAAGAAAGCCTTATCTCCGATAGTGCTTGGCCATTGGGCTTCTCTCCCCCTGACCATGTCACCAATGCTGCTCTGAATGTGGGAAGGAAGGAAAATTGTTGGCCCAGCCCTAACTGGGGTTTAGGGTCCAATAGACTTGCTGGACTTCATCCAAAAACATAATCTTCCCAGTGTAAGGGATCAAGAAATTATTTCTCCTTTTTCATTGTAGGAGCAAATGAATAAAAATAATGATTAAGAAATTGACAATGTGCTGTGATAATCAGATGCTCAGAAATGTTCCCCTTCTATTTTTCATAGAATCCTAGATGTAGAGCAGGAAGGAACCTGAGAGGTGACCCAAGCTAACCTTCCCATTGTACAGATGAGTAAACTGAAGTTAAATGACTTGCTTAAAGTCACAGTGATAGCACCAGAGAGAAGATCTGAAGTCAGGGCTATTGACTACAAGTCCAGTAAATTCTTTCCCTAAATCGTTCTGCTTCCTTCTAAAACTCATCCATTTAACACCTTATCAATGGCCCAGTGGGCCTCCTCAAGATGGCAAATGTATTTTGGATAATATAAATCAGCACTTTGTCCTATCAAAATCTTTATTCATATACATATACGTATGTACACATATATATGCATATCTGTATGAATCTCTCTACAAATGAAAATCATCAATTCTTCTCTAACATGCAGTCCTAGAGAGTTGCTTGGGGGCACTGAGAAGTTAATTAATTTGTCCAATATCATACAGCCCTGTATATGGCAGTGGCAGGACAGGAACCTCCAGATTCTTGACTTCTTGGTAGAGCTATAGCTAGCCTGGTGCCAAAGAGGACTTGCCTCGAAGCACTGCAGTCTTCTTCTCTTGGAGGGCACGCTCATCTGCTCCTTCTCCACAGTGACTGACAGCCACATGCCTCGTTTCTCAGTTTTCTGACAGTTTCTATCCATAACTGTCTCCTTGAAACTTGGTGGAGACGAGCTGCCTTTACTTGTTGTCCTTATCAATGGTCCAATGATCTTCCCTTTCCCTTCTGAGCTTGTTTACCCCTTCATCAATTGAATCCATGCCATGCAAAGTTATGACTTTACCTCTCAAGTATATCAATTATGTGGTTATCATACAAGGTTATAATAGGGAAAAATCTACTTGTCTAAAGCAAATCTGATGCTGTTGCTCTTGGAACCTGCTCCCCTCCCAATCCAGAGACACAGACCTTTCCTGCTGGGCTGGTAAGCTACTGCCTTCCTCCTAGATCAATTCTGAAGTGGTTTTCTAGTTGATTGGAGAGGAATTTGGGAGGGCTTCAGAGGGTTCCTTACTTATTCTGCCATCTTGGCACCTGAAGGCCACAATTAACTATTTTAAAGATGTTCTCCCCATTGGGGACATCTAAAATGGAGTCTAACTTTCTCAAAACAGACACAAATGTAGAGAGTTCAGATAAACTCAGCTCTAGTCAATTCTCAAAACTTTTTTAAAAACTGAATCCTGGGGCTATGTCTCTGCTAAAGGAGATCCTGGGTTCAATAAATGAAGGTATCTTCTGTAAAATGGTCCCAACCCAACGTACAATTGCATTCACTCTATAAGCCATAAAGAAAATCCCGAGTTGTTTGAGTCATTCTACTCCCAAATCTTCTCAACCTGGCCTTTCCTTTCAATAGTTTTGTTGGTTGGTTTTATTTTTTAAATAGAGGGGTATCCTCTTTGAATCTTTCTTATATGGGGAATTTTTAACTTGGGGTTCATGAACTTTATTTTTTATTTTAATAACTTATTTCAATATAATTTGATTTTGACTATGATCTTATTTATTTTGTTTCACTCATTTAAAAACATTGTTATGAGAAGGGTGTCATAGGTTTTACCAGAATGCCAAAGGGTGAAGAAACTTCAACCTATGGGAATTTGATGGAGCTAACAGTTAAAGATGTCAATAAAATCATAAAATCCTCAAATCCAAGAGTTGAAGATGACAGAACCCACAAAATGACACACAGAAGCTAACCTCCCACTGAGGACAGTGTGGCAGGCCAGAAGGAATCGGTTACCACAGCGCTCTGGGAGATGAGCCCAGCCCCACATGAGCCTGAGGTTTTAGCCCCAGGGTGGGCCTGACTAGCCACTAGTTGGAGGGACTATAGAACACCAGCAGCTGCTAAGGACAAAGTGACAGGTCAGTGCACTGTGGACTTTGGGATCCAGTAGTTGGGAGTGTAGACCTTTATCCCCTGGAGGGAGAAGCTGATGAGAGCTGTGGTACAGCCGCCTCCACATGGCAGCTTCAGCCTCTGGCCTGCAGACTGTAGGGGGACCAAGCAACCAGGCTTGGAGGCAATTGCTCTTGCTTTAACCTGCATGGATCTGGATTTCGGTCTAGGGTGGAGGACTGGGGTGTGTGACCAGCTTGCCAGAGTGTGTGGAGGCTTCAGAGAGGGCACCTAACCTCTGGCAGCTGAGAAAACCCCAGTGGAAGGAAGCTCCCCTATCTGGTGGCAGAGTCCTACTGTGCCAAAATGCCCAATGGTCAAGTGATTGAGTGGTGACATAAGTAGGCAAAGGAAGTAAAATAAACAGAGTACCCCAACTTTACACTCCTACTTTGGAGACAAAAAGGATCAAAGCATGGAACAAGAAGAAGACAGTGAAGTCAGAACCCCTGCACCAAAAGCTTCCAAGAAAAATAAGAGCTTGCTACAGGCCATAGAAGACCTTAAGAAGCAGATAAGAGAAGTGGAGGGAAAACTGGGAAGAGAAATGAGAACAATGCAAGAAAATTATGAAATGAGAGTCAATAGCCTAACTGAGGAAAATAACACCTTAAAAAATAGACTAACACAAATGGCAAAAGAGCCTCAAAAAGCCAATGAGGAGAAGAATGCCTTAAAAAGCTGAATTTACCAGATGGAAAAAGAATCTCAAAAGCTCACTGAGGAGAATCATCCCTTCAGAATTAGATTGGAGTAACTGGAAGCTAGTGATTTATGAGAAATCAAGATGCTGTTAAACAGATCCAAACAAATGAAAGAACAGAAGGCAATGTGAAATATCTCATAAGAAAAACCACTGACCTGGAAAATAGATCCAGAAGAGAGAATTTAAAAATTATTGGACTACCTGAAAGCCATGATCAAAGAAAGAATCTAAAAATCATCCTTCAAGAAATTCTCAAGGAAAACTGCCCTGATGTTTTAGAACCAGAGGGCAAAATAGAGGTTGAAAGAATCCACTGATCACCTCCTGAAAATGATCCCAAAAAGAAAACTCCTAGGAATATTATAGCCAGGTTCTGAAATTCCCAGATCAAGAGAGAATATTACAAGCAGCCAGGAAGAAACAATTTGAATATTGTGGAAACACAATCAGGATAACACAGGATCTGGCAGCTTCTACACTGAGGGATTGCAGGGCTTGGAATACGATATTCTGGAGGGCAAAGGAGCTGGGATTAAAACCAAGAATCACCTACCCAAAAAAACTGAGTTTCATATTTCAGGGGAAAATATGGTCATTCAGTGGAATAGAGAACTTTCAAGTATTCTTGATGAAAAAACCAGAGCTGAATAGAAAATTTGACATTCAGATACAAGAAGCAAGAGAAGCTTGAGAAAGTAAACAGGAAAAAGAAATCATAAGGAACTTATCAAAGTTGAACTATTTAAATCCCTACATGGAAAAATGACAATTGTAACTTATGAAACTTTTCTCAGTATAAAAATAATTGAAGAAGGGTATATGGGCATATGAATACATATGTGAATGCGTGTATATATGTTTACAGGTATACATAGATAGCGGGCACAGGTCGAATTTAACAGGAAGGGATGATACTTAAAAAGTGAAATTAAGAGGTGAGAGAGGAATATAAAAAGAGGAGATGGGGAGAGACAGAATGGGGTAAACTATCCCATATAGAAAAGGCAAAGAAAAATGGTTGCATTGGAGGGGAAGAACAGAAAAGCAAAAAGGAAAAATCTTATTCTCATGGAATTTGGCTCAGGGAGAGAATGGCATACATACTAAATAGTATATCTCACCCTATAGGAGAATAGTGGGGAAGGGGATGAGAGGGGGGATGATGGAAGGGAGGACAGGCTGGGGGAGAGGGAAGTTTGAAGCACCCACTTTTGAAAAGGGATGGGATCAAATTAGAGAATAGAACAAGTGGGAGGTGGGATAGGAGGGAGGGAAATATACTCAGTCTTTTACAATATATTTACTATGGTAATGTTTTGCATAGCTACACATGTACAACATATTTGTATTTAATTTAATTATAAGATAATTGCTTATCTTCCCAGTAAGGGTGGGTGACAAGGGAGGAAGGGAATGAATCTGGAATTTAAAGTTTTAAAATCAAATGTTTAAAAATATATAAGTACTATTATTAATACTATTTTACATGTAATTGGGAAATAAGATATACAGGTATTGGGGCATAGAGATCCACCACGCCCTACTGGAAAAGTCAAAGGGGGTATGGGAGAGATATGGGAAAGATCAGATTGGAGGAGGGGATATCCTGTGGGACCACTATTTTGGGGTGGTGGGTAGGGAAAAAACGGGGAAAAATTGTAACTCAAAATCTGGTGGAAATGAATATTGTAAACCAGAAGTTAATAAAGTATTTGAAAAAAAGAGAGGTGAATACAACCTAACAGGTCATCTAGGTAGCTCAATTCCTACCAAAATCTTGGCTCTGACTTACACTGTCCCTGCTACTGGCCAGTACTGGACACTTCTCTGAAGAAAGTCATACTCAGCATTTTTTCACCTGAGGGTTTACCACATCAAGGCTTTACCCTTTATTTTTTTTTGGAGGGACAATTGGGGTTAAGTGACTTGCTCAAGGTCACACAGCTAGTAAGTGTTAAGTGTCTGAGGCCTGATTTGAACTCAGGTCCTCCTGACTCCAGGACCAGTTCTCTATTCACTGTTCATGTAGCCACTACCCTTTCCCCTTTATGTATACCATTTAGCTTTTAAGCTTCATCCCAGGTGGATATGCAGAAGGTTAGAGAACTCCATAAAACATCTAATAGGAACCTCTCCACCTTTTACTTAAGAAGAGACCCTTCCTGGGAAGCATGACAGCCTTCATTTGAGGCAGGCTCATTCCTGGTATTTGGTTGTCCAGTGATTTCAGTCTTCTCCTTGCTAAGCACAAAATGCTAATTGACTTGTTTCCCTCCTTTCTCATCAGTTTCATTTTAAGGAAAGTTTCCATGTTTTTTTTGGGGGGGGGAGGTAAGGGTGAGTGTTAATGACCTGTTTTCTATTTTTTTCCTCAACTTAATTGGAGGGAAAACATATTTCTGGAATGGATTTTTGTGAGGGAATTATGTTCAAGGAGAAAGATCTAATAACCTCATTAACTACTATGCCCCCAGCTCCATATCCAGGCATTCAAATGACAAGTAAATAGTCACTCAGTTCTCAGGATGAAAAAGCCATTTCTTCTGGGTTTGTTTGCCTATTGTGCTCAGCATCGGCTCCCTGATGAGAGGCTAGGTCTTTGAGCCCAGCCCATGGAAACGCACCATCTCCGGACTCCATCCCCTCCTTGTCACTAATACATCAAACAACGCAGGAAGGGTTGGCAGCAAAGAATTCTTCTTCAAACAGGTCTGGTACTTTTTTGGCTCACTGGGAACTGTTATTATTGGAATTCTTACAATTTTATGGAATTCGATGGGACCCTACAATTTCCTTGAGTGTAGGATTTCTTCTTTCCTGTGTTTTTGTACCACAAAACCAAATTTCAAAGCATACATATTCTTCCCCCGGCAAGTCTGCAAAGGGCCTCAGCAAATTCCTAATCTAATTAACATCCTTAACAACCCAGACAATAAATTGACTGCAACTGCACTGGAAGCCCAATGAGTGCCACCTTGTTAAGTCCCTTTCCAAGTCTGAGAAGAAATCAAAGCAGAAGGCCTAAGGTCACTGCACATATTGGCTGCTTGCTCCAAAGCGAGAGGTTGATTGCTTTACCAACTGCTCATTTGGGCTGTTTTTTTCTCTCCTTATTTGCCTTTCAGCTTCCAGAAGGGGACCCCTCGGAGGATGCGGGTTCATTCCTTGGCCTCTCATTTTGCATCCTTTTCAAAAGCTTTGTAACCAAGCTAATGGACTCAATGTAAATTGTTCTCGATTCCAAGGATGTGCTGAACAAGTTTGGAGCAAGAAAAAGTGATGTTCAGGAAGGAGACCACACTGGTCTCTTTCACACTAGGGCAGAAGTTGTAGCCTTCTGTTGGTCCTTCTTATTCTTAGTTCCTGTCGATCTCATTCTCAAAATGAGCCTTGACTCATTTACCTGTTGGAAATGAAAACAAGATTGTAACTGGACAAAGCCATTCTGGAGCAAGGCCATGGCTCTTCTCCAGAGTCTTGGGATGTCATTCTCATTAGGAACCACTGATACAGCGTCATTTGCTTTTCAAAATGTACTTTGTTTTTAGCTATAAAAGAAACAAATGTCAGCTACTGGGAGTCGATTTATCCAGATATCATCTAAATGAAGAGTGGGGAAAGTAGTTCTGGGAGAACTGGGAAGGAAGTAAGCATGATGTGTTCCTACTATGTGCCAGGCTTGTGCAGAGAACTTTACAAACATGATCCCAACTTATCCTTACAATAGCACTGGGAAGTAGGGGCTATTATTAGCCTCCTTTTATAGTTGAGGCAGACAGAAGCTAAATAAAGTCATCAGGGTCACACAGCTAGAGTGTCTGAAGCTAGCCTTGAATTCAGTTCTTCCTGAATTCAGGTCCAGGGCTCTATCCACTGTGCCACTGACTGGCCAAGAGAACTGCAGAGCTGAAATTTTTTGCTTCAAATCCAGTGGCTCACCACACTCCACAGTCTTAACAAAGTTTTAGTTAAATAATCTCTGACCCTTTGACCAATGGCCTGCCCTCATTTCCCCAACTCCCATCAAAAAGAATTAAATTTCATTCAACCAAAGACATTTGTAAAGTGCTTGCTTTCTGTCAGGTACTGTGCAAAACTGTCCTTGACCTCAGTGAGCTTATGCTCTATCAGGAGGAATATCTCCCTTAACAGAAAGATTCTATTTTTAAGTCAGAAGGAGAAAAAATAAAACTCTGAAATTTCTAAACTGAAAAATTCCACAAGATCAGTGAATTCTAGGAGGAGAAGGCAAAGGAACTCAATGAGACCTTTGTTTTGTATCACACCAGTCAAACTTCACTCTGACTCTTTTTCAGCTCTTTGTTTAGACAGTATTGAACCAGAGGCTCCATGACCTGTGTTGCTTGTGAAACATGGCCTCCATCCAGATCCCTGATTCTCAGGCACAAATAGTATTTGGGATCAGAGCCTTTGTAATGGTAGATGCAGTGAGGGAATGCTTTCCAAGGAGAAGTCCAGGCCTACCTGTCATTGCAAGGAAGGCTGATGCAGCCTGGGAATTAGTCAACAATGGTTGGATACTTTTAGGGACTGACACTCTATCTTCAGGATAGAAAGCAACAAAACCTTTTTTTTTGGAAAAAAATCATTTTCATAAAGTATCTTAGAAAATGACAAGCTGAAATTTGCAAGGAGTCTCCAGCTTAAAATGGAGATGTCAGCCAAAAGGCAGACCACCAAACACCTCAGTAGAGATTTCTTCCAGGGTAATTTCATAGTCTTTAAAAGTGGTGGTTACCTTTTGGGGCTAGGCCTGAGATCTGGGACCTTCAGAGGTTGTGTCTTACAGATGATTCCCATTTGTTGGAATAGTAGGAGTAGAAGTCTATCAGGAGATAGACCCTAACTCTTTCTCTCTCTCTCAGTCCCTAGTTGAATCTTATCTCTGGCCAAGTTTGTAGGGATTAGCCTGGAGAATCTGGCTGCCTTTGAGAGGAGAGAGGAACCACAAGCTTGCCTGAGTCTGATCTCAGGGGGAGAAAGAATAGTGCTAGATTTAAAGTTTGCCACATCTTCTCATTTGGGTCTCTCAAAAAGCCAGAAAGGTAGGTACTATGAGAATTATTGGGCCACTTTACAGATATGGAAACTGAAGTTCAGAATATTAAGTTATTGGTCCAGGATCCTGCCGCTAATATGTAACAGAGTAAAGATCTGAAGTCAGATCTTCTTGATGCTTAAGTCCATTCATTGCTCTTCAGGCATTTTCAGTCATGTCTGACTCTTCCTGACCCCATTTGGAGTTTTCTCCACAGGGATACTAGAGTGGGTTGCCATTAGCATCATTTTACAGATGAGGAAACAGAGGAAAAAAAGGATAAGTGACTTTCTCAGGGTCACACAGCCAGTTAAGTGTCTGAGGCCACATTTGAACTGAGGAAGGCTAGGTGCTCTATCCATTATACCACCAAGCTGTTCCAGTATCTTCCTTATTATGCTGACTCTCAGTCACTAAATTTCTCTGGTGCCTGAAATTCTACTATTATGAATTCATTCCTTTTAGGTTAAGAAGTGGTATCTTTGGGAATTTTCTATTAAAAGGAAAATGCCCCCAGGAGAACTAAGAACTTTATTCATTATTATCCATTAACATATTAGTGAAGATAAATTGGTCAGATTGCTTTCCTGGCTATGTTATGTAATAACGGAATCTAGAACAGATACATTTTTTTGAAGAAAAGGAAAGTAGAAGAAGAGGCAAATCTGAGGCATAGGAGAATTGTACCTCTCATACATTCCCCAGCCATTTTCACATTCGCAAGTCAAAAATCAGTTGCATAGATTAGATTGGGTTATGCCCTATAAACTAAAATTGGATCTTTGAATTAATTTATTTCATATTGTTTGAATTCAAGGGTATTAGATACTTTTATATGCAAATAACATTCTGATTTTACTGAAAATAGCCAGCAAAGACAAACTATGCAATACAAAATAAATTTAATATTCAGTGCCTAGTGTAGATGAACTCTTCACTAAAGTTCTGTCCCAGGTCCCAACAGAAGCACTGAGGTGACCCTGGGGTCTTAAAGATGGTGTACTCTGAGCTCAAACTCCAGTTGGTCTTACCAAACTGTGAATGCTTTGACTATAAGTCTAATGATGGACCAGCATAGCTTGGTGCCTAGAGGTCTACAAATAGGCCTGTCTTGGCTTCTCTTCTCTTCTTCCTCCATGCTATCTCAATTGGTGATCTCATAGATTCAATTATTTTCTCTATGTAGGTGATTCTCGGATCTATTTGTCCCTTACCTCTCTCCTGACCTCCTTTCTCACTTTTCCAACTGCCTTTTAAATACCTCATACTGGAAGTCTTGTGGACATCTTTAAATCTACATATCCAAGATCAAATTCAATACCTTTCTCCCTCAAATTTTTACTCTTCCAAACCTCTCTGTTACTGTTGAGGGCATGGACACCATCCCAGTCATCCAGGCTGACAACCTTGATGTCATTTTCTTATATGCCTCCTTCTTTCTTTTGACATATCTGCCACCCTAGTACAGGTCCCTCTTATCTCAGACCTGGACTATTGCCCAAGCATGTTGATTAATCTCTGTCCTCAAGTCTCTCTCCACTACAATTTATCCTCCACTCAACTGTTAGATTGATCTTCCTAAAGCAAGTCTGACCAGGTCACATCCTTCTTTAATTAACTCCAGTGTCTCCCTATTATTTCCAGAGTCAAATATAAAATTATCTGTTTGGCTTTTAAAGATCATTGTAGCCTTGCTTCCTACTATTTTTCCAGTATCATAATACCTTATTTTCTTCTCCATCCTCTGTGACTCAGGGACTGTAATGGTAATGTAATTTGAATTTGAAGATCTCTTTGGTGTTGGCAAAGGTAGCAGGTACTTAGCACTTAGTGACTGTTGGGGAAACAGAAGGTATGTCTCCTGTTACTGACGTAACAGGAAGGGGTTGACTGAAACAGGAAGTAGCTAATGCTGTGTGTATATAAGAAAAGCCCCAGAGAGGCCCAGTGAGAATTACTTGGAACCAGCATCTGGTGGTAGAGCAGCTATGGAAGAGAGAATGAAGAACTGAGCCAGAATTTCCTGACAACTTGTTGTGGTGGAGCTTCTTCTGCACAGGAGCCTGGAGCCCTGGGCCCTGAGCCCTGAGCCTGGAGCCCAGAGCCTGGAGCCCAGGTGACTGGGGAAACATGACTGGAATGCTGAGACTTTGTTTGTTTGTTGCTTGGTTGAGCCTTGAATTCCCTGGAGCAGAAATTGTGAAGGATCCGAATGGATCAGGCACTGTGAACTTTAGTGTGGAGCAGGAAGTACCCAGAGAGCTGGACAAGGAACGGGGAACTATCAGCCATTGAACCCAGGTGACAGTCTGGTGAATTCAGGTAGAATCTGGGACCATGGAAGGGGATCCAGGAAATCTGAGAACTGGCCCCAAGTCAAGATGAAAAGACCTCTCCCTGGGTACTGGGTAATGATGAAATTGTAGTTTACTAGTGACCTAGGGGTGGAGGGTTTGTGTATGATACTTAGTAATTGATCGCTGAATAAGTAACTGATTGAGTTGATCAGGACTTTGCCCCATGAGTGGAAGACTTTGACTATTGTACTTTGAGATGATTGTTCTTTGTTCTAAATATTGTGACCACTTTGATGAAAGCTATGTGGCCATTTTAGTGATAAGCTATTGTGAATATAAGTCGTAATATTGTGTAATATTGTGAATGCTGTACCTTGATTTTCTGTGAATGTTTTGCTTTGATTTTTTATGGAATCAATGGAGTGTTCACTATACTGTGTAATCAGAACCTTAATAGCATTCTTCTGGAAAGCTTCTGTGCATGGCATTACAGGGACAATGGGCTCCTTCCAAGCATTTCTTCAAGGGATCCTTCATACTTGGAACTCTCCTATTCTTTTCTTCTCCATCTCCTGGATTTATTGACTTCCTCAAGTCCCAGCTAAAGCACAGTCTCCTGTGGGAAAGTTTTCCCAGTCTTCCTTATACTTAGTTCTCCCTCTGAAATCATTTAGTTAGCCCTGTCTATATCTTACTTGTACATAGTTGTTTGCATGTTGTCTCCCCCATTAGACTGTGAGTTTTTTGAGGGAAGGAACTGTTTTTGTTTGTTTTTTCCCCTTTCTTCATGTCTACAGCACTTAGCATAGAAACTGGCACATAATGGCATTTAATAGATGCTTTTTGACTCATAGACTGACTCATGGAGAACAAAATATCTATATCTCCTTTCCTTTGTGGTCAAGGTGTGTAATGTTACATACTGTCAAAAATGGTTGATGTGTTGGCTTTTTTGTTGTTGTGGTGGTGGTGGTGGTTATTCTCCTTTCCATTTAGTTTTAGTTTAAGGGATTGAAGGGAGAAAAGCTAGGATATATTTAAAAATGAATGGGGTCTAAGAATGAACATAAGAATAAATATAAATAGATTGAATATTTTAAAAGGAAATAAATAAATATAAGAATAAATAATAGGGAAACTAGATAGTTCACAAGCCACATCAGCTTTGGAAGACCACAGACTAAGAGGGAGAGGCATAACATTCCTTCTTGGTAAAGGATGAACTCCACTCAAAGGAATCATTGGGCCTCAGTAAGCATCATTATAATTTTTAAATAGATTTTAGTAGAGTGAGGGGAATCAAAAGTTCCCCTTGTGTTCATGAACTTCTAATGGTCTTATATATCTATTGTTTTAGGCAATTTCTTAGCAAAGTAGATATGAGTCAGTACTCAAAGGTCCCCTGTCTTGGAATCTGAAGAACTTTTCCATTGTTCAAAATGCTGTGAGATCCTTGACAATTTTACTTAACTTTGGGTTGAGAGTGCATGCCTTTTGGTAGCAAGAAAGAACTGGAAACAAAGTAAATGTCCATCATTGGGAAAACTTCTAAATAGCCTATAGGCTATGATTGTAATTGTGCATTACTGTGCTATATGAAACAACAAGAAGGAAAAATCAGAGATGCTTAGGAAAACTTCGACAAACTGATATAAAATGATGGAAGGAAAACCAAAAGCATGAACTCCATGATGACTATGGTGACATAAGCAGAAAGAACCAAAAAGAAAAGAGAAAGAAAATGAATGCTAATAAAATTATTATGATGGTCAAGTTCAGTTCTAGAAAAAAGAACAAAATGTCTATATTGCCTTCCCTTTGCCTTCTCCCTTTGAAGTGGGAGAATGAAGGCGTGTAATGTTACATACTGTCAAAAATGTTTGATGTTTTGGCTACTTTGACCAAATTGCTTTTTTGTTGTGGTGGTGGTGGTCATTATTCTCCTTTCCATTTAATTTTAGTTTAAAGGATTGAAGGGAGAAAAGTTAGGATATATTTAAAAATGAATGGGGTCTAAGAATAAAAACATTAGCAAAAATTATATTTAAAGAATACTTGCAAAGATAAAATCATGTTTTGCTTAACAAGATTCAAGTTCAAGTCAAGGGACAATATAGTCACAAAACCAAATTAAAGTTCAAGATGGTGTTCTTTCTTTCTGTTAATAGTGGGTCAGTTATGGGTCCAATTACAAATATGGTGAGCTCTCTTGTTATAAATCTTATTTTGTAGTGGTTTTGCTGAACTATTTTCAAGGAATGTTCAGGGTGACAGGGGGGACAATTATTTATTTCTTTAGAAGGTTATTGTGCAATAAATGTATTAATGAAAAGAAAAAAGAGTAAATATTGGATTGGAGAGAAAGTGGTAGGTGATTAGGAGAAATAATCTGTTAAGAATGTTGAACAACTATTTCTCATAAAGATGAGCAGTTCCTTTAAAAAGCAACAGAGAAGATACCATGCATAGTCTGTTTTAAGCCCATCTCCCCAAAGGTTCATTGCTGCATGATTTTATTTCTGTAAAGTGCTTATCTTCATTTCAGTTTGGTTTCAGGTTAGATAAATTAAATTAAATGAAGGTCTGTTTTTTTTTAATTTCCAGTTCACAATTATGTCCCATATTGCCTATATTTTATATTTTATATTGACACATCTGCACACAGATCATTTCCACTGTTGAAACATTAGCACCATGAAAGTCTTGCTTGCTTGTCATTGGTCTTTGCTTTCCCAAGTTGCTCAGTCCAATGCTTGGGCATTTACTAAATGATTTCTGGATTTCATGGCATAGAATAAAAGGGGATGCTGCCATAAAACTGCTCTATGATAGTTCATGACTTGAGCCAAAAGTCCTGGACTGAACTAAATCCCTCTTCCCCTTCTCTTTCCTGCTTTGTCTCCTACTGACCTTGTCTAACTTTTTCTTTCTTTGCTATCACTAAACGCAAGGATCATCATTACATATGCAGTCCACAATAATGCCTGGCTGCTTCCAACTACATAGAAAATGGTTGGAAAGCCAACACCAAGATCAAAACTAAAAAGTTAATTTCCTTTGCATCTTCCATCTGCTCTGCTAGACGCCCTCTAGTGGTATCTCTTCTAGCCTTTGCTCACCTGGGAGCATGAAGCCTAGGAAGAGAATTTTTACAAAGACTTAGATGGTTTATTTGTCCAAGTGCCAGAATGGAGAACAAACAAGATCTGTGCTGAGAAAAGAGAAGAAGCTTGGCAGGTGGAGTGTGGCTGTTTTCAGTAGTTGGTCATCATAAGAAAGATGCTTTATGATGAAAACCTGAACTTAGACCCAGAAGGAGCTGAGTTTGAATCCAACTCCCAGTACCATTTAGTCATGTGACCATGGGCCATGCAGTAAGCTTCACTGGCATTCCATTTCTTAATTAGCAGCATGGAGATAATAACTGCACTTTACATAGTCATAAGGCTCCAATGGAACAATCTATGCAAATCACTTTGTAATCTTTAAATACATAGGATCATTGACTTGGAAGCTTCAATGTCATGTAGTCCAAATTTTTCTTTTTACAGATAAGGAAACTGAGGTCAACAGAAGGGCAGTGACTTGCCCAAAGTCCTCTAGGTGGTAACTGATAAAGTTGAAATTTGAAGCCAGGTCTCATGAGTACAAAACTAGCACCTTTTCAACTTTGCCAAGTTTTCCCTTTGAGATGGAGATCATTGGCTCATAGGATTTATAGATGTAAAAATGAAAGGAACCTCAGAGGTCTTCTAATCCAACCCATTCCTTTGACAGATGAGGAAACTGAGGTTTCAGGAGATTAAGTAAATTGTCTGAGATTGCACAGGTAACAAGAAGAGGTAGGATTTGAGTATGCTTTTCTAGGCTGCCTTCCTAAAACAGGTGAATGCCAATGCAAAGATGGAAGGTTCTCTGAGGAGTAAAAGTATAATTCTCTTTGCCTCATTGGGACCTAGTGTTCTTGCATCAAAGTTTTTGAAAGTTGTCAGTAGCAATGTGTCCACTGTAAAGACTTGGGGACTCTTCCACTAAGATTAGGAGTCTTAAGTAAAAAGAGGCCTGGGCCTGCTGATTTTATTTTTGAATAATTCAAGGAAAGCGCCATGGGCTATTGCCATTCCCCCTCCTTGGATTTTATTTTTGGGGTACTTCAATAACATTAAAGCTACCCAGAGTACAGTGTATCAAGGTGAATCTGGAATGTCAGACAAAAAAGAAAAACCTTTCTCAGCTTTTGAATTCAACCTAACCCTCCCACAGTGCTTGGAATTCCTTTGGTTTTGTACTTATGCTATGTGACTCCTAGACCTTTATTAGTGGTTGAGGAGTTTTCCAACTTATAAATTCCATAGGTTTCCTAACTGCTTCAGAAGGCACCATGTCCACCCAAAATCACTTCCCTCTCATTGTCTTATTTTTAAAAGTAACAAACAATGGAAGGATTGTTCTATTTGTCCCATAACCACAGGACTTTGGAATTCTCATTTTAGTGGCTGCTAGTTTCTCCTGTATCTACCATTTGCTTTCTTAGGGATCTATGGGGATTTTTATTTTGTTTGAGGGGATTTTCTTTTCTTTTCTTTTTTTTAAGCAATTGGGGTTAAGTAACTTGCTCAAGGTTACACAGCTAGTCATTATTTATGTGTGGGTGCTCATTTTCTGAGGCCGGATTCGATCTCGGGTCATCCCAACTCCAAGGCCAGCGCTCTTACTCACTGTGCCACCTAGCCGCCCCCTGATTTTCTTTTCTTTTTAAAGTCTTAATTGGATTCTTGACTTCACTTGATGATGCTTAAACTAGATTTAGTTTTCTTTCTCTGGACATGTTGAAGACCTTTCTGCCTTCTACCTCCAAGTCTCCCAGATATGGAAGTTTGGAGTCATGCTCAAGCCTTGCTTCTCCATGCACTGCCAGACTCAATCAGTTGCAAATTCTTAGCAGTTACATCCCGAAAATGTCTCCAGCATCTCTCTCCTTTGCACTGAAACTGGCTGCTCCCCTAAGTCAGGTCCTTAAGCTCTCATATGGACTATTGAAACAGTCTCTTAATTGGTTTTCTGCTTCCAGTACACCCCCAGTCCATCTTCTGGCATAGTTGCCATCATCATTGTTCTAAAGCAAAGTTCTGATCATGTTACTGCCTTCCTAAAGAAGCTTTACTGGCCCTCCATTACCTAAACAATAGAATACAAATGAATCCCTCTTCTATTTAAAGAACTCACTGCAGTCTATCTTTCTAGACTATCAGAAGGTATTCGCTATCACATTTTCACTTCCGGCTAATGTGACCTCTTTGCTACTCCCCAGAGTGATATCTCTTCTTGCCTTTGCACATGGCGCCAACCCCCTTACCCCCCACCGCTACCCCAAGCATGGAATGAACACCCTCTTCATTGTGGCCTCTTAGAATCCTTACCTCTCTTTAAATTTCATCTTAGATGTTGTCTCTTTCAAAAAGGATTTCCTGAGAGCCTCATTATCCAACTTACCTACCTCCCCAATTATCTGCACTGACTCTGGATGTGCTCTGTGCTTTATACATTTACTTATCTGTGAGCAATCATTTCTTGGTATCCCCTCAGTAGAATGTAAGCTTCTGGAAGACTAGAACTGTTTCTTCATTGGCTTTAAATTCCATTAACATGATATGTTGCCTTCTACATAGGAGATGCTTAAAAAATGTTTTGTCTTCTCCTGTATTCAGGGTCTGGTGCCAAAGTTGAGGAGACCTGGTCCCAAATTACTATGCAACCTTCACACACTGCTTAATAGAGTGATCTGCTTCAAAGCTCTAATATTGGTTTCTTCAGTCATTTAATCTTTCACCTGCTACAGAAGTAAACATGAATATTTTCTGTATTAATAGCAGTCTGGCAAAGTAAGAGCCAGTGTACTATAATGGAACAAATTAGAAATGGAGGAATTAGGAAGTTCTGTGATTCAGTCCTCTCCATGGGCTGCTTGGTCATGAACAAATCCCTTAACTCTGAGCCTCCATTTTTGATCCGCAGAGAGAGAGAGAGAGAGACAGAGAGACAGAGAGAGAAAGAGAGGCAGTGGAGAAGTCATGTGATTATCTCAGAGGGCTATTGTGAGGGTCAAATCAAGCAATGTCTGTAAGTGCCTTGCAAAATGTAAAATCCTATCTAAATATCATTTGTTGCTATTCACATTATTAATATATTCTCATCTTTTTAGGTGTAATTCAGAGACAAAATGTCCACAGATAATTTGTTCCCTATCTATTATTATTTTATAATTCTATAAATGATCACACAGGGGGATTAAAAACTACTTTATGTGACTGAATAATAGAAATATATTGGAAAGCATGTTCAGGAAAGCTCCAATTTCAAGACCTGACCATCCAGAAATCTCATAGATTTCATTCTGATCCTTTCCTAGCTTTGATTTCTTGAGCTCTGTTTCTATATTTTGAAAACTTTTCATTCCATGTAGATAGGATATTAGGAACACACCATATATCTATTTAAAATGTTGTTCTTTTTCTTTTTATTAAACATGGGCACTTGTGGGCAAATCATCTAAAATCATGCTCCATTTTTAGCACACTTTATTTACTGATTTTTCAAGTATGTTTATGGATGTGTACTTATAATCTGGGGCTTTTTTGTCTGCTAGTTTAGGAAGGACAGAGATCTCCTAATATATAATTCTGTCAACATAATAATAGTTCTCTTGGTAGGTGGTGAATTTTTGCAGTATACAGTGATACTCCATAAATTTTCTGTCATTTTCCTAAATAATATTTATAACCTTTCTAAAATTTCTAGGGTAAATACCTGATCCTAAATTGCTATCATACTCAGTTTCAATAAAGAAATCCCTATTACTAAGGTGCCTAAGTGCTTCTTTGTCAACACACTAATGGTTTGAGTTCATTTGACATCACAGGTGGTATATATACAAATATTAGACTATACCCATGATTTCACTGATGCAGGTAATTCTTTCTACCAATGCAGATTTGTACCAGCTCAGGAATTTACAATCACACAGGGTTGCCTGTGTTAATAAGTGGTTACTTGACTTTCTTGGGATCACAAGCCAGAATGGATCAAAAATGGAGCTTCAACTTAGGTCTTCCACATTATAGGGCTATCTCTCTATTCAGGATATCATTCCCTTCTCCAACTCCAACCTCTCCACAAACATTGTTTAGTCATTAAACTGTGTCTGGCCCTTTGTGACCCCATGAACCATAGCATGCCAGGCCCGTCTATCCTCCACTATCTTTTGAAGCCTGTCCAAGTTCATGTTTATTGTTTCCATGACATATTTATCCACCCCATTTTCTGCCATTCCTGTTTCACTTTGCCTTCAATCTTTCATAACATCAGGGTCTTGTCCATGAGTTCTGTCTTCTCATAATGTGGTCAAAGTATTTAACCATGACAGAGAGAGGGACTGAAGGATACACACACAGATTGAGAGAAATGAAGGGAGACAGAGAGATAGAGAGACAAAGAGAAACAGAGAAACAAACACAGGAAGAGAGAAAAGCAGATAAAGAAAGAGGCAGGGGAGAGAAATGATAACACAGAGAAAGAAAGGGACAGAGAGGGCTAACATTTTATTTTTATTGCATTTAAAACTGTAAAAAAAACATTTTAGCTCACTGGATTACAAAAATCGTCAGCAGGCCAGATTTGATCTTCTGACCGAAATTTGCTGACCTCTGCAAGGTTGGCAAAGCACTTTATACATGTTATCTCATTTGATCCTCACAACAATGCTATGAAGTTGATGCCATTATTGTCCCCATTTTATAGATGAGGAAACTGAAAGTGAGAGTTGGCTAGTTACTGATTCAGGATTCAAACTCAGGTCTTCCTGACTTCAAGTCTAGTACTCCATGCACTTCACTGCCTAGCAGCCCCCTATCTGTCCATATTTCTCTGTTTCTCTCTCTCTGTCTCTGTCTCTCTCATCTATCACCCTTTTCAGGGCTGATCATCTACTTTTGATTTCTGTGACTCCAAGAAGCAGTAGGATACAATTGCCACACTCTGGGAAACCCTCCCAGGAGACAGGCTAAACCAAGTTGGACTACTCAACAGGTCCCAAACCTATAGGCCAGGTAGGGGAATATCTACCCCAAGCATGCAAAAACTTCTCCCAGCAGAACTGGCAGATGGGAACGATTTGCTCCAATGGCCATGAACATGGCTGAAGCAGGTACTGTGCAGCACTTAGAGCTTGGTCAGACATCAAAGATGCCAAGGTCATCCTCTGCATCCCAGGCCATAGCCAGTTGTTTTGATTTTTGTCTTTCTATTGTACTTTGATGACCCAGGAAGAGAGAATGAGGCTGAAAACTTTGTGTAACTGTCTCACTTAACTGCAATTTATGCACAAGTCAAGATATCAACCCCTGATGCCATTGATCCTCTTTGAAAATGGACAAACAATATTTCCTATCTACCTACCTACCTATCTATCTATCTATCTATCTATCTATCTATCTATCTATCCGTCTGTCTGTCTGTCTAGTCTGTCTGTCTATCTGTCTAGCTATCTAGTCATATCTAGTATTAGTCACTGATGATCAGAAACAATCTAAGAACACCTAGATGGTGTAATACCATGGGACTATAATTTTGCTGCTTGTATTTGGGACCTGGAGAATGGTTCAGTATCACTTACTCTGTGGTAAATGGTACACATGCATGCATACACATAAACATGTGTCTGTGCATACTTTGGATTGTCAATTATTAATACAATACTCCGTGATGTGTTGAACATATTAAAATTGAAGTGAGGTTTTAATGAAACCTAAAGTGATTTGGAGAAAATGCCTAAGGGATTTGGCTGTAAAATCTGTCATTGTTCAGACATCATCAAGTGAATTGCTAGGTCAACAAGCACAGTAACCATGTCCATATTACCTAGCCATGGCCCTCTCTGGTTTCCATAAAGGAGTCATCCAAGCAAGGCGATTGTTTGAATGGTTTCTTTTGCAAACACGGAAACTTGAAATCTTGCATATTTCAATTAATCCTAATGAGGGGTCCCAGTGGTACAAGAACTATAACTAAATTTTCATATAATCTGATTAAATAAGAGCTTTAAATAGTTATTTTTAAAAAAATAATGGCTTCATTAAAATGTTTCAGCATGCTTTGTTAGTTCAGCGGTCCTTGGATGAAAGGTACTGACTCATTGCCTTGAGCATGAAGTGGGATTCATTCTCCCACCCACAGAGAATGGCAGACATCCATGGAGACATGTCCAGTGCATTTTAATATGGGTGGGAACAACTGTTTTCTCCTCTAGCATCTGGCTTTGCCCAAGGCTACATGCTGGCAAAAGTAGGCTGAGGCAGAGGGGGAACATGGCCCCATGGAAATCCTGTAGTGCCTCTGTTCTTTTTCTTATCCCAAAGAGTAAGCCCTGCTGAAGCCGGTGACCATCAGAAAATGGGATGTTCCCTGGAAGGAGGCTTTTGTCCCATGGCAAGGGAAGCTGCTCTTTCCATCTCCAGAAGAACACATTGCTAAGTTTTTCCAGGTCATATTTGAAAACTAGGTTGACTAACTCAGGTCCCTGAGACTCTTCTTCATAAGTGACAATTCTATTCCTTTTAATTTTTTATTAGAAAGGATTATAGATTTTGAGCCAGAAAAGACTTTCAACATAACCTCATGTGATAACATTTTACAGGTGAGGAAACTGAGGCCAGTTAGGTAGCAGTATTTGCCCTCAGTCACATAGGTAGTGGGGGCAGAGCTGGATTGGACCCCAATCCCTCTTGCTCTGAACTCAAATATTCAGAGCTTTCCAGACACTAGAGCATCATCGTGTTTATAGATGGCTTAACCAGGAAAAATCATTCTCCCAACTCCAAACTTTTCGACTCCACAAACTAATCAAAGTGACTTTGGTTTTTCCTCCATTCCACCCCCAATTGTCCCGGTATTGCAAACTGAGACAAAGAACTTTACCTCCCCTTCAGTAGTGTTTGTTTGTCATTTAATTCAGACCCATAGCACTTCTGTTACTCGGAATCCTAGAGCGCTACCTGAGGAAACAGCAATTTGTGTGACTGTCCAGAGTCATGTGTGTATTAAAGGCAAGACTTGAACCCAGGTTTTCCTTTCACTGTATTCAGGTTTAAGCCACTCTGTATCCAGTTGCTTCATGTGCCCTTGATAGAACAAAGTCAAATGAAGATGGAAATCATTGAGCAGCAGTGGTGATAGGGCATTACACCACATCCATTCTATCCATTGCCCTAAATCAGAGACACAATCTGCCAGTTCTGCTGCTGCCAATGACCATTCCATTTTCTTTTCCTTTTTTTAAGGCTAAAAATCCATTAATGTCAGTGTCCTCAAGAAAGTAATGAACCAACTGAAGTAATTTGGATATTGAAAGTAATTCTTTTTCTATAGAACTTTCATTGGAATAACATTATTCAACCCCACTGAGCTAAAATGCCAGATTCCACATAGCCCATGAAGGTCTAATCTCACTGGCTACTCCAAGCTCCAGGGATCTGAGGAGGTTTAGGGGCAACTAAGTTTGCCTTTAGAACTAGCCATGAATCAAAAGGTAGGCCAAACTGATTGTCAAAAAGCAGACTTCCTGGGGTTGGGTAGGGGTTTTCTCTTTGTTTTGTTTCATTTCTGTGGTGCAGTTTTTCATTCTGCTTGTTTTATGGCAGGTCAATTCTTATTCCTCCTTCCCCCTTCCCTGCCCAAAATTTATTGGACTTAACCTTGGGTCAATCATTTTTCTCCCTTTTTACTAGTTTGAAACCTACTGTGTTTGTCTTAGGTGTGAGCAGAAGGCTAGTAGTCTCAGGTGTGAGTGCAAGGCTACTTGTCAACTATGATGGGCAGCAAGTAGAGGGACAGGACATGTGTGTAGATAATTAGAGGCTGAGTTTGATCCCCAGATTAGGGACCTTGATTTTAGAAATAACATCTTACTATTTTTTTAGGAAAAACCCAGAGGAAGAAAATGGGTAAAATATGGAAAAAACATATTTTAGAACCAGAAATGATTTTTAAGCATGTGTGTGCATATTATGTGAGTGTTTGTGTGTGAGATTAGGCCACTTAATGTGTCATCCCACTTAACTCACTTCATCTATTGGCAGGTGCCACCAGGTCATGTGAAAGCTTCTCATCCATCCCTCCATCCATCCATCCAGGTCATCACACTTTCTCTCTGATTGTATTAACAGCATTAGCATCCTTAGTTTGTCTATGGCATAAAACTCTGAACTTGGAATTAGGGCACAACTTTGACTGTGACCAGCTGAATGACTGTGAATAAGCTCTCAGACTCAGCATCCTTTCTATAAGGATGGTGATCATTGGACTAGCTACTTCACAAGACTTTTGTAATAATTAAAGGAGGCAATGTATGCAGAGGCTGCTATAAAAGTACCCACTCATTTGGGGCGAAAATGGAATTTCTGTTGTTCTCTCTTCTGGTGAAGGCACAACTAAAGTACTATGCTGGGCCATGCAGGAGGAGAGACATCAACAATCAGAAAAAATATACAGAGCCATTTGGCCAGGACAATGAGGAAACTTGAGCCCGTGCCCTATGAGGATTTGTCAAAAGACCAAGAGATGTTTAGTCTGGAGGAGAGATGGCTTGGCCCAAGAAGAAGAAAGGTATAGCTGCCATCTTCAAACATGTGGAAGGCTATGTAGAAAAACAGACAAATACATTCTGCTTAGTCCCAGAGAACAGAACTAGGACTAGCAGGAGTCACAGGAAGGTGGAGTTTGAATTGACATAAGAAAGAGCTTCTTAACAATTCGAGTTGACACAAGGTAGAACAGGACACTCTAGGAGAGTGACTTCCCTGTCCTCAGAGATATTTAAATTGCAGCTTGGTGTTCACCTGTCGTATTTTGAAGAAAAAGTTTCATGCTTTAGGCAAAGTGTTTCAGGCTAAAGCTAATGGAACCTCTTGTTTCCATTGGATTCTAAGGTTGTGGGCTGCAATGCTTCTGTATGTTTAGGACTCCTCTCATATGATAGGTCCTCGTTTCTTTCCTCTCCTCCATTTCCTCCTCTCTGGGGATGCACATCAGGCCAGCTTGTGTCTCAGAAACACACTCTGCTTAGCTGCAGAATTCTCCTAAGCAGCAATGTCTGTCTGAGTGAATCTTGGCCCCTGGAGCTAACTAAGCAGCATCATTGCAAAGCTTTATCTGGTGTTTATTGAGTGCTGACAGGGTCCTGGGCACTGAGTGGAAGGGGGAAGGGGAGAAAGGCGTGCAATGCTCCCCTTGCCCATTGGGCTTCCAGGCTGGATAATTACAGTTCTGGTTTGAGGGATATTTGGAATTGCAAACGGTTGCACTGTCAGTGTGTTGATCTTATGGTCAGTCTCCAGAGTAAGTAGATTTCTAAATCATAGCCATGTTAAGTGGAGAGTTGGCCGACTACCGGACTGAAGTATCGGATAATTGCAGCATATCAGTCCCACAAGATGGCTCGGGAAGGACAGCTGTAATTGACTTAAGCCACTTTTTTTTCCTGCCTGTTCTTTTAAACATGTGGCTGGAAAGCCTCCACTGGCCTCTTAGCTGTAATGTTAAAACACATTCTGTAACAGTCCTCTAGCCCAGTCCAGTACAAAGACAGCATTGTATTCCATCAATTGCCCTACCTCCCCCCCCCCCCCACAAAACAGATCAAAAAGGAAAGTGATTTCCATTTGAATTGTAAATTGGCAGAAAAGGGTTCCTAAGAAGACCTCTGAAGAATTCCTCACCTTTCTGTGTGGGTTGGAAAGAAATCCGGAAATGTAATTGTAACATCTCAGGGAGCTTGGACGCAAGAGTTAAGCCACTTCCCCAAGAAGGTCACAGAGCTTAAGTATGATTGTTCATGCAAGTTCAGCTAAAGTCCCAGAGGTCACAGGTCTTGGGCTCTGAAGATTCACAAGGGGAAGTCAACTTGGGAGTAGGAAACTCAGATTAAAAAAAATAATAATAATGATTTAGTAGAAGCTGTCTTGGGATTTCTTTATCCTTTATTTACCAAACTAAACAAAACAAAACCTTTTTTAAAGCAACTAAAAGCATAAATATGTTTGCTAATGACTGGAAACAATTGTTTTTTCAAGATTCTTAAGTACTTTAGTCATCATTCAAATATTAAATAAAAACCAAAAAGCCCTATCATAGAGTTAGGGATGGAAAGAGCCTTAAAAGCCTTTGAGCATGGTCCAGTCCTTTTTACAGAGAATAAAGATTTAGAAACATTGGAGAAGGGTTTGAATCATGGATTACTACCTCCTACCTATGTGGCCTTAGACAAGTCACTTTCTATTTCTGGGCCTCAGATGTCTTACCTGTGAAATAAGAGGATTAGATGAGAGGAAAGTTGAGACTCAAACTAAAAATCTGTTTTGTTGTATCAGGCTGAGTTGGTAGGATTCTGGTAAATGAGGACACACGTCATTTTTTTTAAGAAGGAGCTCTGAATTAAATACACAGTGATTTGGGGGAATGGACCTTTCTTGAAAGAACAATAAAAAGCCACTATTTTGTCTTCATCACAGTCTAGATTGTCTGGGTTTTCTGTCTCACTTTTGGAGCATTACACTGTTAGCCAATGCTTAACCAAAAGTGATTTGCCAAACCCAGAACATTTTGAAAAATGAAAGTAAAACTTCAGTCATGCTGAGGCATTCATTTGATCAGGGTAGGGATTCCCAGGTTCCATGGGAGGGGATGCCAGTTCAGGGTGTGGAGGCAGGAGAGCATGCCCAAAGCATCATATGACCACAGTCAAGACCAGCCCCCAAATTGGAGATCACCCCCAAAAGGTGTTGGCCATGCTGGGTGCCTGGGAGCAGTGGAAATGAAGTAGTTTTAAGCCTCCACACTTTTGACTAGCCAGGGCATACAAAGGAAGAAGACAGAATGTTCACTCTGCACAGTTCTGGACACAGCCATGATATTGTCTGGATTGTCAGAGAGATTGTGGGAGGGTAGAATGAAGAGGGAGCCAGGTAAAGCTTCAGGATCCTGGATGAATTGTTCAGATATAGTTGGCTTCTCCTATGTGTACACGTGTGTTGTGAGACTGCCCCCACACATAGCATAGGTGTGTCCTTGTGTGCCCCATCCACAAGGAATTACATCCCCCAGGATAAAGGAATATGTCCATCTTCTCCTCCCAATCTTCTCCAGAGAAGACTCTATTTCCTGTCAGGAAGGGAAGCAGGAGGTTAGAACCAGAAGCTTGGCCCCTCTGTTCTCTTCAGAGAGAAGGTGTGAGGAACTAGAATTATATCAATGCTCCCTTAAATACTGTTAGTATAGAGGATGTAGTTTTAGGGATCAAACTACATTTCTGATTACTATTCTTTCATGGGGAAAGGAAGACCCAAACTTTATATCCAAAGCTATCCAGCATATACAATGAACACACACAGGAATCGGCAAAGAATCACATCTATCCAAATCAATAGCAAAGCAGTAATCAGAAAATGTGTGCACAGGGGAATATAAGACAGTACATAGTCAGCTAAGAGAGAGTCCTAGATCTCACTCAAAGTGGAAACTCACCAAAGTCTCTAGTGTAGCAAGCTGTGAATAGGGAGATGATAGAGATGGCCAGATCTGCTCATGGCAGCTTCTTCCCAGAGTCTTATTCCCTCTTCAGCAAACTAAAATGGGCTTGGCATCACCTATCTTCTCTCTAAAAGCTGGAAGCCAGTAGCACTCAAAGCAACTGCAGAGATGGACAAAACAAGATACCTGAAGAAACTACAGAAGCCTCAGAGACTACTGAGGCAAAGAGACTTTTCAGAGGCTGAAGAAACTCCAAGAAATCCTGAGAAGACTCAAATGAGTAGAGCTCTCTTTTATTCAACTCGCTGATACCAACCACTCCTCACACAGGGAAAGGCATTTATCTCCAGCAAGGAGAGTTTCCTACCAATGGGCTTTGGAACTATCACTACATACCTCCCCTGGGTCAGAACCCATTATAGTCCTTCCCAAAGATCACCTGGCACAAGTCTAAAACCTGTAGCTTTACAGTATAAACACGAACATCAGCATTTTATACAAGGATGATTTTCCTGGCATCGCAGGGAACTCATCTTTGGTACCACTGAAATTGAAATATAACCAAGTCATAGTAACAGCACATTCAGTAGACATTACCCTATACAGTTTATGACCTGAAAGGACATAATCATGTTAACATTCCTAATTACCTGCAGGCCATAACACATTCTCATTTCAAAAGCACATGCATATCCATGATACATAGCAGTCAATCGCTAGCAACAAGCAAGTCTAACTAGCAAAATCAAGCTAGCCAGCTATACCAATAACCCTATCAATAGGTTCATATATATATATATATATATATATATAAAACTTCATGATAAGCAGTTGCATAAATGCAAAATAATTAACAGACACTGTCTTAGCATGAACATAACAAAACACAGTTAAATGAACATAACAGTAAATTAAGAAACAAGCATATTCAAACACAGTAATTCACATTAATTCAGTAATTCACAGTAAACACATGTAGTTATATGCAAGGCACTTATCACATGGACACTCTTCAGTCTCATCATCTAGACAGGTATATAATTATATCTTCAGGTTTACTTGGAACATCATAACTTTGCCTAATGACTGGTTTCATGGCCCTAGTTCTCTGGTCACTGACTGATCACTCTGTTACTCCTATATCAGAGTTAGTATTGGTACAGACTGACTGTTAGGATCATTTATAAACTTCTTTGTCTACACCTGGGTTGGTAGCCATTAGAAGTTTTTTGTTTGTTTGTTTGTTTTATCAATATATTCCTGTTCTATGGCTATCTATGTTTGATGAACATGGGAAAGTCCTTGAAAAGTCTTTGGAGAATGTCCAGACCTGCCTGATTGGGGTACATAGGAGGAATCAAGTAACATGAAAACACTGTGGACCTGAAGGCAAAGGAGCTGGGTTTGTCTCCTAGTACCATTTCATACAACCTCTGTGACCTTTGTAGATCCCCTAACCTCTCTTCCCTCTGGGTTCTTCTCCACAAAATGAGGGGGTTGGACTGGATGGCTTCTTTAGACCTTTCCAGCTCCAAATCTCTGGTTCTCCAATATGATGGCTTCTCTCTCCTCTATCACATGGCTATTTGAGAACTTTGATTTCTCTATAACAGAGTTTCTTAAGACATTACCTACAGTAATATAAACCACTACCCCAGACAGATAGAAATAACAGTATTTGATGAGGCATGAAGGGTAGGGGAGACCAAACTGAGAATAGTCAGCAGTACAGGTAGTCAGGCTGTACAATGGACAGAGCACAAGGGTTGGAGTCAGAAAGACCTGAGTTTGAATTCTGCCTCAGCTGCTTATTATGTGTATAATCCTGGGCAAGTCACTTAGTCTATGTTTGCTTCAATATCCTCATACGTAACATGAGGATATTAACAGCCCCTAGCACCCAGAGTTGCTGTGAGGATCAAATGAGGCCATACTTGTGAAGTTCTTGGCTAAGTGCTTGGCACACAGTGATGTGTAATTCTTAACTGCTACTATTGCTATGAATTATTCTTACCTTCTAGCTTCTCTGCACATTGTCTGTGTGCCCGTGCATACTTCCTCTCTGATTAGAACACATTCTCTTCAAAGGCAAGAACTGTTTTTACCTCTTTTTGTGTCCTGACTTTTAGCCTGGGATAAACGTTTTTATTTTTGTTTTTGTTTTTTTTTAATCTGGCATATAGTACACATTTAACATGTTTGTTAACTAACACAGTCATCCTCCTCATATGATCTGTGTAAAAATAAATGATATCAGACCCTTGGTCATTAATATATTTAAAATACTGTGGAAATAAACATGTTTATGGAAATCATAAAATAATGACACCTATGAAATTTTATCCCAGAAATTAATACCAAATTTGGTAAAAAGAAAATACAAGTCCAGAAACAATAATTTTGGAGGTCTTAGAAGGAAGGTGTCCTTCAAAGTAACCAGAAATTAATCTTTTATTTTGCTACTTAGGAAAGAGATTTGAATCCTTTTCATGGATTTCAATTGTTGATCCTTGTATTAGGAACTCTCTTCCCTTACCAAAGAGCCTATATTGCTAATTTAGAGTGAGACCTCTTTCTAAGTAAGAGAGAAGGCCAACAGCCAACCCCTAAGGAGCAACAAAACTAAAATATGAGATGTGATTTAAATTAATTGTCACATTCTGTGGTATAGAAATGAAAATATTATTTAAGTTTAACCTCTGGGACAAATTCAAGTATTCTGAGTCAAATGTTGAGAAGAAGAAATACTTGGTCAAAACTTCATAAAACTGTTTCACGGAAGTTGAAGTCAGTTTCGCCAAAACCATCAGCAATGTTCTCTGACTGTTTTAAGTGGAAGCCATAGCTCTGTGGAAATGTATTTTGTTCCATCTCTCAGACTATTTTTTGTACTCTTCCAAGGCATGGCCTTGGTTTGCCGAGAAATTATTGGGTTCTTTCTCAAAATTTCTACTTCTAATTGCTTCAGAGAATAAGCATAAAACAGTAGTCAGACTGACAGACTCCTCTAATTTCCTGGTTTTTTAATCCTCTATGTGTTGAGTGGTATAATTGAGGAGTGAATATGAAAAATGCTACTATAACTAAGGTAGTCTTCTGAATTATCAGGCTATACACACTTTAGAGAGGAAAAAAACAATGCAACAGCACATATGTGTGCTGGTAGCATTATTCACACAGATACACACATATATACATATATATTCATATCTATTACACATATAAAACATCATTCAAGAAGTACAATAAACTGCATCATAGGATGGTGCCTCATGCCACCAATTGAAGTGGTTACAAAGTCTGTGTAAATCATTCTGATATTATGGTTCCTTTCCTAAGAAATTTCAGGGAAGTAGAGGTTAACCATAGATCACCCAAAACACAAGCTTTGCAAATGTTTGCTTGATTAGTTTGGCTGTGTATGATTGGGAAGGGAGGTAGGTGGGACATGGAGTGGGAGCATGAACTGAACAGTCAAGCTGTCCTAATACTCACAGAACGTGAAAAGAATTAGATCATGGTCTTCAGGGTACTGGGTCCATTTCCTTCTGAAAGACTCAGAGGAAGACAAGAATCAGTTCAAATTAAAATACTTGGAGGAATTATGAGTTGTACTGATGGAAGGCATAGCCACACTGAACAAAAACTGAAGAGGTAAGGCCAGATTTCACATCTGAGGTGATGGTGAGGTTGTTGATAAGATGAGGAGAAAGCAGAGAAAGATAAGGAGGAGAAGGAGGGGGAAGGAAGAGGAGGAGGAAGAAGGGGAGAAGGAGGAGGAGGAGGGGAAGGAGGAGGAGGGGGAGGGGAGGAAGAGGGGGAAGGAGGAGGAGAAGAAAGAGGAGAAGGAGGATAGTGATGATATACCAACCAGAATTGACATCATTATTTAATATTTTCCAAATGCTTTTCTTAAATTATATCATTTAATCCTCAACTACTTTCTGATACAAGTTCTATAGAAATTATTCTCCCCATTTTACAGAATAGGAAACTGAAGCACAGAAGTTATGTAAATGAGTTTGGTCAATCTCTGGGTCCATACTGGAGGCTTTTCTAAAGGAAATGAACTAAAGATTCTTATTGATCTCGTATTTTATGAATCAGCAATGAAGGAGCACCAAGTCTTTTATTTCATCTCTTGGATCTTGACCTTCCTTGGTCAGTGTGTTGCTCCTGAAACAGTCATTAATTGAGCTTTGTCCTTCTCCCTGAACCATCCATCTGATATGCCAATAAACCATTAGTGGTGCCCCATACATAAGAGACAAAATGGAAACTCAGGCTGCCATTAAGGCCCACTACAGTCAGATCTCCAACTAGCTCTCCAGCCTCTTGCAATATTGCTTTCTGCACACTGTCTTGTTTAAGCCAGCCTGCAATGCCAATCAGGCTTGACTTGCCATCTCCCACCTCTGAGGATTCAGCCTCTGGCCCTTTCTCATGCATGGACTAGGACCTTGCCTTTGCTCTACTTTTCACTCTCCTCCTGACAAAGCTGAGCTCAGGCACCACCTCTTTTGAGGACTGCCCTGTCAGCTGAAAGTATTCAGAGGCTCAGAGATTTAGATGAGACAGACTCTAGAGGTCAGCTAGTACAGTCCCTTCATTTCAGAGATGAAGAAGAGGAGGCTCAGGGGGAAGTGGCTAGTCCAAGGCCAAACAGGAAGTGAGTGCGTCTGAGCCCAGGCCCTCTGATTCTAAGTCCTTTCCACTGTGCCATTCCAATGTGCCAAGAATACGTTGTTTGACTCTTTTACTTCTTTCCTTCATGTTCTATATTAATGGCTCTGTGCACTAGTCATCTTTACCCTTCCCAGTAGAATTAAGTCACTTAAAGGCAAAGAGTATATCATATTATATACATATATATGTACACACACATATATATGTACACACATATATACATACATACACATGTGTATGTATGCATATATATGTATATAATATAAAATTTATTTTTTAGATTTGGCAACTGGGGGCACAGTGGATAGAAGTGCTGGGCCTGAAGTCAAGAAGACCTGAGTTCTAACCTCAAACACTTATTAGCTGTGATTTTGGATGAGTCACTTAAGCTTTGCCTGCCTCAGTTTCCTCAACTGTAAAGTGGACACATTAATAGTACCTACCTCTCAGTGTTGCTGTGAAGATCAAATGGCCAAATATTTGTGTTTCATGAACCACAATTCTTTCCAAAGGCCACAAATGTGAGTTGCAGAGCCTAGGCAGTGGTTTCCTGATCATCCTTCCCTGTGGCTCAATCATGTCCCTCTTCTGTCCAGTAGAAGTAATGTCAGCCTATTGCAGATGGTCACCAAGCCTCAACTGAACTCCTCTTTCCCATTACTGAACTACTTTCCCCTTTCCCACTAATGTCAGAATTCAACTAAAATATTCAACGCATAGTATCAGGTACCTACCCTGAGCCAGGAGCAATGTCAAGTGTTGGTAATACAGAGATAAAGACGAAATTGTCCTTCCTCTCCAGCAGTTGATATTTTATAATAGCTTAAATCCATGTCCGAGTGGAGGTGTTAGGACTTGTTAGCTATCCTACCATCACTGAGATATCACTACTTTCCATTAACAGGTTGGGGTCCAAGTACAAGACTTTATCATCTGTGAATGTCCTAGAAGAGTCAGTGGAGGAGCTCCAACTGTATCCAATAGCTTCTTTGTCCATTTTAAGCACTGACCCTTCAAAACAATGATGCTGTGTTGATGATGCCATAAACTAACAAATGTAGAGAACTGCAAGTTTGGAAGAATGCTTTTCATATTCCTATTTGATCTTCACAATAATCTGTGAGATAGGCATTATGATGATGTCCATTTTACAGACAACTGAGATTAAGGGCAGTTAATTGACCATCAGGAATAATGGCCAATAGATATCAGAGGTGCACATTAAGGAGACAGGCTCTTGTGAGTAAATTTTATTATATCTCTGCCACATTTCTAGTATATTGTCTGACATATAGTAAGTTCTTAATAAAGGCTTGTGAAATTGATTGATTTCTAATAATATGGGGAACTTGTCTTTCCTCATTCTTTTTTATTAATGTTAGTTTCTTGGAATACCTCACGGGGTGGCTGGAATATGAGTTATTCAGAGCAAAATAGATTAGCCTGCCAGAATACAGAATCCCTTGTAGAGTCTCCATAGTTTCAGAGAATGTTGAATCGATTTAATCGGTGTAGACATCCAATCGTTGAACCATTTACCAGTCCTGGACTTCTCAAAGAAAAAGAGACAGGCAACTCAAGCAGTGGCGTTGCCAAGACAAGGCCGTTGTACTTGGCTCCTGTTGCTGAAGTACAATCTCGCTACTGTGAAAAGCTTGGGAATTCGGCTTCTATTATAATTGGACCAAATCTTTCCAGCAGCTCCTTCAAGGGGGATATTAGTTTCATATGGAAGCTGCAGTTTTTACAATTTGCGTCTTTGATCATGCAAATAAAGGCTGAAACCCATTTTCTGGTCCTGCCCCAAGGAGAGACTCAGGGACTGAATTGTTCCTGAACCATAAGGATGGGGGACCATGGATCACCCAGTGGTCACAGTAGGTGAAAGTCTGGTCAATGAGCAGTCAAGAATGGACACATTAGCTGACCTCATGGGTCCAGGAGCTTCACCCTTTCCTTATTTAAGAGGCACCTTGTATGGCTAGAAGAGTACAGTGCTTGGCACACAGTAGGTACTTAACTAATGTCTGCAAGCCTGATTGATGGGTACAAAAATCTGAAGTTTTGTTGTTCTTAGTAAGTTTCACTGACCCTTTTTTTTTAATATTGCACTTTTTTCTGGAAATATCTTCATATCCTGCTCCCCACCCCTCAAATAAACCTTCCCTAGTTACAAAGAAAACAGCTAAGCAGATACAACTAATAAAAGGACCACATCTGAAAGTGGACACAGCTTCCTATCCTATTAATCTCCCACTTGTCTCTATAAACATTACTGTTGGTTTTTTTGTTTTGTTTTCTTAAATCTGAGCTTACTAATGGAGCTGGGAAGCTCATTTCTGCAGGTTTCTGGAGGAAATGTGTCTTGTCTGGGTGTTAACATCCTACTGGAGGTTGCTGTCCCCTCGTTATTCTTTTATCCCATGGCAAAGAGAGATTCAGCTCCCAAGGATTCAGAATTATCTTTCACTAAAGATTCCATATGATGAATGGACTTCAGGCTAGAAGCAATGCGTTTACATGCTCCTTTGTTCATAGGCATTTTGGACTGGGTAAAAAATGTAAATGAGACATTTGGTTTGGCTTTCCACTAGTCAAACCCAGTCATGCATGATAGGATGTCAGGCATCCACAAGCATATTTCTTTAATTTTTGTTTGTGTTTTGAATAAACTGTATTTACACTTGAGAGGCAACTCATTTCTAGATGCTTCTAAAGTCACTTTAGAAGAGGTTAGCCAGTGACTCATAACCTTTTGGCAGAATGTAAACTCCTGGAAGGCAAGAGCCATTTAAGGTGTGTGTCTTTGAATTTGTTAGTGTACAGCCAAGTTCTTTGTACACAGTGGGTCAAAAGATTGTCTGTAGCCCCCAAGTGCCTCTGGGATAAAATCAAATAGGATCTGCCAAAGCCCCTCCAATCTGCTTTCTGCCTACTGTTCAGTCATCTTCCTTCTTTCTCTCATTTTACTGCTTTTCAGAAATGCTTCTTTTCCCATCAAAGTGGCTGCCACTTGTGCCCTATGTCTATGATTCTACTCCCTCCCCATTACTCCCCTTCTACCATCTGGAGAGGAAGGAGCTTCTTTGTCTCCTCCCTGTTTGGGGGACAACTCACTTGCCATCCCCTCCCCTAGTCATTAGTCTGCTCTTAAAAGTATTCCCATTTATTTTGTCTTGGTTAATACGTCTACCTGTCATTTTCCATTGGCAGAAAATAAGCTCCTTGAGGGCAGGAACTACTCTTGGGTCTTGGTCTTTGTACCCTCAGTAGACAGAAGGGACTTGGTACAAAGCTGAGAGTTAACACATGCATGTGGACTGGAAATGTGAGATGCCTGTTCTCCAGTTCCTCGTTCTGCTATGTCTCTCCCGTTAGGAGCCCTCAGTCAGGGGCATTTACAGAACAGGCCTTGATGGGCCCAGGGGAGGGCTATCAACTCCATGGTGGGGCAGGGGAAGCAGGAGGAGGGAGCCGCAGCAGCTGGCTCCCATCTTGGGGATTTGTGAGGCCCACTTTGTGGAACGAATCCAGGCCTAAAGAAGGCCCTGCTTTCTGCTGCCAACTGAATCATTACCGAGTGTAATATACCAAGTTAAACCGGCCTTTAGATTGACCCATTTGGGACGGGCAATCCCAAGAACTCTGCCTAGTTCTGGAAAAGAATGAGCAGAATTATCACATGTCACATTGGGCTTTAGAGAAAAATGAGGGGGGAGATTCTATGGAAATCTGTGATGTTCTGACTCTTGAAAAGCAGCCCACATCCTCTGAGCCCACATCCTCTGCCGTGAGAGTGAGTAGGGATGCCTCTGTCTACATGTTCCAGCACACAAGGCTCTGGCTATATAACTGGTCCCCTTTCCCTCCTTTTCTTCTCTTCCTCTCTCTTTCCATCAGCATCCTCCTGAGCCCCAGGGGCTGGAGCACCAGGCCTGAAGGGCACACTTCCCCACTTTACTAATACTTCATGGCTCTGCTGGTTTCAGGAAAGGGCAGCTTGGTGCAGGAGTCCCTACATTCTCTGAGGTACTGGGCTCCTCCTCCTTTGCAGGGGGTTTCTATTGCCTTTTGTTCACAGTAGCAGTATTTTGTCCCAACCCTTAATATCTCCCCCTCTCTAGTGAGGTGCAGCAAAAGGAGGTCTGGATTTGGAGTCAGGGGATCTGGTAGGAACATCTAGGTGCACCAGGCCTGAAATCAAGAAGAACTAAGTTCAAATCCAGCCTCAGACACTTACTATGTGATCCTAGTTGCTTCACCCTGCTTGCCTCAGTTTCTCCATCTGTAAAATGAGCTGGAGAAGGAAACGGCAAACCTCCCCTGTGCCTTTGCCAAAACACACAAAAGAAACAAAACACACCTGGGACCACAGACAGTCAACAACCACCATAAGCCTTGGGCAGGTCACTTAAAGTCTGCCAGTCTCAGTTTCTTCCTCCGCATAATCCGAAGGCTGGACTAGATGTCATCTAAGACTCCTTCCAGCTCTAAGTGCCTGGGCCTGGGAGCCTTTAGTTCAGATCAGAAAGTGGCCCTGGTGGCGCTCCTCTCCCCAGTAAGGCCTGCGAGTGCCAGCTCTTCTTTTTTGGAAACATCTTTTTTTGTCCTATGCCTCCACCCTTATATCCCCTGCCCAAGCTGTACTAAGTCTCCAAAGAGATATTGTGTGCAAAGCACCAAAGGGCTATGCAAATATGCTGTTTTGTGTTCCTTTTGTTTTGTTTTCTAACCAGACCTAATTCCTCAGGAAGGGGAACTTCTGGTGTGGGAACTCCTTCCCCTGGGGCTAAGTGGCTTGTGTCTCTAATTCTGGGCGTGCCACCTTTTTTTTTTTTTTACATTGGCATGAATACCAGAGCCAGTTGGCATTGTTGAGCTTCAGAACCCAGCAGATATGGATTCACATCCTGCCTCTGATACCCACTGGACAAGTGGCATAGTCCCCGGAACACAGGAGGTGCTTAATTAATGCTTCTCAGCTGACTGCCTGGTTTAATCTTCCAGGGTCCCAGTCATCTTCAGTTGTCCAGAAGGTCCCTCTCTATCCCAGTAGATGTTAATGGATCTCATTACACTTTTGAACACGTAATGAATATTTGTTGTACATTCTCATATCAAACCCTAGAATACTACAGGGCACATTCAGTGAGCCCCACAGTTACTCAAGGAAGGCTAGTCTAAAAACGCACTTGGAAAACACATGAGTGAACAAAGAATTTCCTTTGCACCTCTCTGGCTCCCAGCTGGATAGGTGGCACATCACATTAGTTCATCAGTACAGCTTTTTAAAAATTATTTTGGGAGGGAGTAAGGCAGGGTAATAGGCGTCAAGTAACTTGCCAAAGGTTAAGTGTCTACTTAACTACTTAAGGTTAAGTGTCTGAGGTCAAATTTGAACTCAGGTCCTCCTGACTTCAGGGTGGATGTTCTATTCACTGCACCACCTAAACACTCCTAGCACAGTTTTCTTAGACCAGAATTTGGAGACACAAGTAGCTGCAGCTGATATTGAACAAGACTAGGATGCAAGGAGTGTACTGCACAGTACTTCCAGTATGCTGGAGCCAATGCCCGAAAGAAAAATTCATTTTTTGAATGCAGATATATTTTCTAGCAATACCATATGGTTATAAAGAAGCAATTCTACCATCTTCAAAGAAGCAAAATTGAAAATGAAGTAAAGAGAAACATGTAAGGGGAACAAAGATATTAACCACATGACTTGCATGTGAAGAGAAATTGTAACCAAGCCAAATGAGATGAGAAAAGGAGATGGGTCAGTTCCATGGTCACAGAGTGGTCAACAACAGCCGAAAAATGCCCCAGCTAAGGTAAGGTCTCTCTTCAGTTAGTAATAATGTGAAATTCATGAACTCGGATACCAATTACATGAACCTGGGCTGCTAGACTTGTTACTGTCAGTCTCCTTCTTAGCTTCAGCAAACATGGCACTTAAAAAGAAAAAAAAAAGATGACTGGTTACCAGCCTTAGAGAATGAGACCCCGAGAATGGAGATCCTCCTCCAACACAGATTATATTCTGCCCAGCTCAGAGCTGTGGGTATGCGCTCCTCCAAATAAGAACTCTTCACTGCATTAGAGACCCATGAGCAGTCCAAGAGGTCAGGGCCCTTGGCTCTGAGACAGACAGACTGAGACAGCAGGGAGCCTGCCCAGGCCATGGCAGGCATTTCCTTTGATTACACAATTTAGAGTCACATTTGGAGGTGAGATGGCATCTGGTTTTAATTCAGTCTTGCAGGGTCACTGGCCTTCTCATACAACATGTTCGTGGAAATCAGTTCTGTCCCCCTACCTTAGTCCTCTGCCCCAGTGGGTAGGACAAGGGTAGATGGGAAGGTGCACAGGGGCAAAAAAGTTCCAGACAAATAATGCTAGCCCCAAGAGAATTAGCTTTATTGGAGGAGGGAAGGGGATGCAGGTTCCTGCCAGGTCTTCAGGCAAAGGCTCTTTGACCTCAGGGATGTTATAGAGAAGGTTTTTTTGTTGTTGTTGTTTTGTTTTGTTTTGTTTTTTTTCAGAGTGGACCACTGAGGTCCCTTCTTGTTCTGAGATTGTGTGGTTCAGGGATAATCCTTCCAATTTCCTTGGAAGAAACCATGAAACTTGCTTGCAATTCTAATCTTCCATGTCCCCAGGAAAGCAATGAAGACTCTTCCTTATGTAGGTCACTTAACAGGCAAGGCTGGAGCCTCATCTGACCAAATGCTTTGGTTACATAAAAAAACATCTGCCAGGGCATCACTTGAACTAGGGAAGCCTGGTTCCCTATGAGTTACACCAAAAGAAGGGAAATAAGGACTTCATTAAAGCCATATCACCTTCAGATGCCCAGAAACTGGAAGAATTAATCCCATAAAATGTTAAAACTACACCAGCCTCTTTCATGCTTGTCAGATCCAGTCATTGTTGAGGCCGTGTGTGTGACATCCAGAGACTTGAGCTTGGCTCATGGCCATTGAGAGAAAACGCAGTGAGAGAATTCTAGAATTAGGTCCCATTTATACTTGTAACATCAATAGACTGAGGATCTGGAAGGAGCCATAGCTGTCCTCTGATCCAACCCCCTAATTACATAGAGGAGGAAATTCCATAGAGGGGAAATGAGTAACCATAGATCACAGTGGTAGGAAATATAATGACTAGCTTTGTTTTCAGTAGATTTCTCAATGATCAAAGTCACTGGTGACCAAGAGTAAAAGAAAATGTGAACGGAATGTACACATCAGCACGTGTGTTGCTCTTCCTCATTTCTCCTTAAGGTTCTCTCTAGGTCCATGAGTTTTTCCTCATGACAATAGCTATGCATGTATATGCATACATGTATACAAATACATCTACATATGTGTATCTATAGATCACATTTAGGTATTCCTTGCCATTAATTATAAGAGCTAGTATTTAAGATTGGCAACGTGCTTTATAAATGTTACCTCATTTAGAGCTCACAATCAACCTCTGAGGTATGGACTATTATTATCTATATTTTACAGCTGAGGAAACTGAGGCAGACAGAGGCTAAATGAGTTGCCCAGGCTCACACAGCTTGGCTTGGAAGTGTCTGAGCTGGGATTCAAGCTCCTGACTCACCTAACACTCTACCTCTGCACCACCTAGCATTCCAGTCAAGGCATAGCCTTATGGATAATACCAAGAAGAAAAAAAGCTGAAAAGGAAACAAAAGCTTCCAGAATCCTGGGCTTGGGGCCAAGAGTATCTGGCTTCAGTTTCTGCCTCTGATACTCACTGTGTGACCCTGAGCAAGTCACTGAAATTGCCTCGGTTTCTCCACGGCAGGAAATGGAGATAATCCCAGGATTTAGCTCATAGGGTTGCTGTGAGGGTCAGAAGGCATAACATATATAAATCTCCTTGTAAACCTGACAGTGCCACATAAATGTGCCTTGTTATTATTGGATGCAGGGATCCATGGCCAACACCCTTGCTCACCAGGTGCTGGGCTGGCGGAGGTACTCCAAGACCCTGCATTTGGCAGCTTAGAAATCACATTACACCTGATGGAGGCTTCTCCAATCTCTGAGCCCAAACCCAGCTCCCTTTCTAGGCTGATCTCGAGTGATTAGTCTATCAATGTCATGTAACCTAATATATTTTTAGTAAATTCCTTTTAATTCTTTTCCCCCTGAATTTTGCCTAATTAATCACAGTGAAAACCCAATGAATTTTCCTTTTAACACTAACTCTGAGTCAGCTAGGAGGGACAAATGCATAGAAAGCTGGGCTTGGAATCAGGACGACCTGAATTCAAATTTGTCCTCAGACACTTACTAGCTGTGTGACTGGGCAAGTCACTTAACTTTGCCTCATTTGAAGTGGGGATAATAACACTGATCTCTCAAGGCTGTTGGGAGGATCAAATGAGATATATGTAACATGCTTGACACAGTCCTTGGCATGTACTAGGTGCCATATAAATGCTTATTCCATTCCCTTCCATTCCACAGTGCCCAGCACATTGTAGATACTGAATAAATACTTGTCAGATGGACAAATTAATGATGAAGAAGTAACTAGAAGAAGTTGACATATAATGAAGAAGTCACAACCAAAAGATGTAGGATTTCCTTGATTTGGCTCCAACAATGCAGATAAGCAGATCACAGCCCACCCATGCCTGGCCAATCTAAGAAGGGGGGGACAGATAAATAAATAAGATATAAACAAAGGAAATGCAAGGTAATTTTAGGGAATATGGTGGGGGTGGGAAACCTGGGAAAGGTTTGGGATGAGTCTTAAAGGAAGCTGAGGAAGTGAAAAGGCGAGCTGAGAGAGGGGAGTATTACAGGCTTGGAAGACCCAGTGCCAGAGTAGGGAGGTGGTCAATGGGAGTTTGACATCCCAGAAAGCTAAGGCCGTTTCTGAACACCCCACAAGAGGTGCAGTGTCTGGCACAGGGCAGGGAGTCTCCTTGGTGCTGTCTCCCCTGGCCAGCCCGCAGTGGGTATGCTCTCTGTTGTTCTGGACACATCTGAGGAAGGACAACGATAAATCAGAGAGCCTCTTCACCTTCAATGCTACGCTGTGCTCTCTTTTCACATGTTTTCTTCCTTTTGCATAAGGTATGTTCTTCCAAAGTCATTTTTCTGCCATGGGTCTCACCCAGTCAAGTTTCCATGATACCTGAGCAATTAGCTTTCCTTGGCATTCTAACTCACTCTCTCCGTAATTCTACACGTTGTGTCAGACAGCTGTGCTCATGATTCTACCCCATTCTATCTCTTTGCTTCGTGTTACTGGGCATGTCTACTCCTCTTCTAGCTGTTTTAGCTGCCTTCTATGACAATTCCTAACCTAAAGTCCACAGATTCCCAAGGGGTCTGTGGATAAACTTTAGGGGGTCCAATAATTTGGTTGGGAAAAATACCTTTTTGTTTTCACTAACCTTAAACCCAAATTTAGCCTTGTCTTTGATTGTCTAAAGCATTATTCTGAGGAATCCATGGTTGTTACCTCACTACCTAAAGGACCCTTGCCACACACACCCAAAGAGGTGAAGAGCCCCAACCTAAGGTATCCAGCATGCTTGATATGCCCCAGCCATTCTCTCCCTCTGTCTTCCTTTTCAGTATAGAGCCCACTGGATTAGATGTGCTAGACTCCAGACACATATGTATTTTATTATCAAAGATATCTTAGGTGCACTCTTTGCCTGACCGAGAGCCTAGCTCCCTAAGTTTCAAGTTGTGCAAAACAATCCCAACCCCCATTCTCAGATGCTATCTGATCAAGTGCTTGCCTCTATTCCTGAATCTTCCTGGCTGGAAGCCTTTGTCATTAATCTACAGAATCATCAGATTGCTTTGAAGGTCTTCAGTTTCTTGCTGAGAAGTTCGTCATGGGTAGCAATGCTTTCTAATTTGATTTCTAGCCATACTATTTGTCTCCACCAGAAGTGGGGAACATTGGAGAGGTTTGAAAAGTCTTGCGAGGACTTCTGTCCTATCCTGGGTGAATGCACCAGAAAGACGAGCCAGCGGAACTCTCTCATAGGACTGTCAGATGGACAAAGAGGCCTGTCAGCACAATGGGGAGTCCACAAGCACCAACACTGGGCTCTTCTTGCTGTAACAATGGGGAAGCTCCCACCAGACCTCACCTGTGGATCCACACCATCCAGTCTTGGAAGAAGAGCAGTTGCTTTCTCTCCAGACAGCCCAACCCAAAGGAAGGGCCTCCTATCTACTGTGGCAGGATTTCTCCCATTTCTCTTTTCACTTGGCATCCTATCTTTCTGACACAAGTCGAGATCTCTTGTGTCATGTGGATAATTTTTCTTCTCTATTTGATATCTCTGAGCTATTCTTTAGTTGTTTTTTTTTTTCCTCCCCAAGGCAGCAGCAGTTACTAAGCATTCCATGTTATCACAACTTTGGCAATTCCATGAGAGAAGATGTGAAGCTTCTTTTTAAATGTCCCTTATGACCTGCTAATTATATTACTTTTTCTGTTTTCTAATGACAGAAGAAGTGTGGTGATAGCGTCATGCCTTCCTTATGGCCTCTCCTTATTCCAATGCTAAATATATCTGTAAGGAAATTTGAGGAGGCCTGAGCAGGGGAAGAGAGAAAGGTGGGGCAGACCCTAGCTTTTAAAAGTCCTCATTAGGGGGAGAAGTACTGTCATCAGTAGCACTGACACCAGCCAAGGATTACGCACTCTCAGGTCTGTTCTCTGAGGCCTCTCAAAGGTCAAAGGAATGATTTTAAATGCCTTTCTTTACTACAGGGAAATGAAGAGAGGCAAAAAGAACACATCACAGATGTCCTTAGACTATTTTAATGAAGACAAGACCATCTAAATTATCTCATAAATGTCTAAATGCAGAGATGATTATTTATTGTTAATTAGGTGTTTAAAGTTCAACATTACCAGAACTTTAATTTTGTATAAAATTTATTATAATAGTACAATATCCACATCTCCCATTAGGGTTGGCAAAACACTTCCTTTGAAAGAAACTTGTGAATTGGCCTTGGAATCAGTTGAAACAGGGAGATACTAGAACTTATTGAATAAATGGGTGACATGGTCTTACTTATACATTTTAGGAAAATAAATTTAACTGGTGATGAGTGAAGAGACTTGGGACACAGAGCCCAACCAAGAGGCCTTTGCAATAGCCCAGGTGTAAGATGTTGAGAGACTTCACCGAGGGGGGGTGGCAATGGCAGTGGGCAATGTAGATAAGAGGTGCATTGGGAGCTGGTATGAAGGTAAAGTCGACAGGCCTTGGCAAAAGACTGGCTGTGTGAGTACTAGAGGGTGAGGCCTTCAGGACAGCACCCACACTGAGAGCTGCTCTCATGAGTAACGGAAGCTTGGAAAAGGGGAGCACTGGGTGAAGGGAGAAGAGAATGAACTCAGTTTGGGACATACTGGGTTTGACTTGTGGGACAGAGGAAGGGAGAGGGGGAAGGGAATAAGCATTTATACAGCCCTACTAAGTGCCAGGCTTGGCGCTAAGGCCTTTGCAAATATTATTTCACTGATGCTTCAAGGCAGGGACCACTATTATTCCCAATTTACAATTGGGGCAACTGAAGCATGCAGTGGCTGTGACTTGCCCAGGGTCAGAGAGCAAGTAATTATCTTAGGATGAATTTGAACCCAGGTCCCTTACTGACTCCAGGTTTATCCACTGCCTCTCCTAGACATGAAGGCAAGCAAGGAACATCCAGTTCAAGATATCCAATAAACACTTGGAAATATAGAGAGGTATGGGCTGAATAAGTAGATTTGAGAATCAGAATCATCATCCAGGAGATGATAATTGAATCGATGGGGTTGATGGGATCATCAAGCAGAACAATACCAAGAAAGAAGAGGGCCAGGACAAAGCCCTGCGGGGCCTCCATGCTTAGCCGGAGGGATCTGAAAGTAGATCCGGCAAAGGAGAGGGAGAAGGACTGGGCAGACGGGAAAAAAGAGGACCAGGAGAGCAGTGTCACAAAAATGTAGAGAGAGGAAGTATCCATGAGAAAAGGGTGGTTGCCAGTGGCAAAGGCTGGAGGGAAGCTAACAATGATGAAGACTAAGAAAAGATCATCAGGGTTAGCAATGAAAAGATCATTGGGAAACTCGGAGACCGTTTGTTTGAATGTCAGAGCTGGAAGCTGGACTACAGAGAGTTAAAAAGAGAGTGAGGAGAAAGGAAGCAGAAACATTGATGGAAGAACCACAAGAGAAATTTCTGGAATGGCAAGTAGCAGGGATGGAGGAATCAGGAGAGGGTTTGTTGAGGATCAGCGCATCTCCCACATAAGGAGGACATAGCTAGGTTTGTAGGGAGCAGGGAATCAACCAGTAGACAGTGGGAAATGTAAAATAAGTGAAAGGGGTGTCTAGGTGGCACAGTGAATAGAGCACCAGCCCTGGAGTCAGGAGGACCTGAGTTCAAATCCGGCCTCAGAAATGTAACACACACACACACACACCACACACACAAAATCTAGCCATGTGAGATTGGGCAAGTCACTTAACCCCAACTGCCCCACCTTTCCCCTCCAATGAGAAAAAAAAAAGAAGTGAGAGAAAGGTGAGGACAGTGAGGAAGGAAGATGGAGAAAATGGGGAAAAAATGGAATCCCTTGTAGATGTGAGAGTTTGCCTGGAGAAGAACGGCGATCCCTTTTTGTGAGAAGGAACCAAGGTAGAGACTGTGACAGAAGCAGCTGAGTGATGGGGCAGGAGAAGGAGAGAGGAGGGAATTCCATGCTTAAAATTTTAATTTTTTTTTCAGCGAAATATCAGTTGAGAGGGTCAGGGGAGGAGGATACATGGTAATTTTGAAGAGGGGTGAAAAAGCTTGGAAAAGCCACTGAAGTAAGTGGGACAGTGAGTTATCTAAGAGGATTGCCCTGCCTCAGTGAGGGACCAGTTCAGGCATAAATCTGTAGTCGACCCAATCAGCATGGTTTTGTGATTTTTCTCCAGCTTTGTTCCATACATGAATAGGAGTGTAAGCAGGAGACAGTAAGAGTAATCCAAAGCTGACTTGGCAGGTGAAGGGTAGTGATAGAACAAGGTAAAGGGACTTAAGGGAAGAGGAAAGCACCAAAGCGGGTGAACAGCAGAGACAGTAAGTAGCGTTGAGTCAATTGTTGGGTAATGGCCTGGGAAAGCATTCCAGCATCAGGGGATCAGTGACAGTAAGAACAGAGAACAGGGTTTGGTGCTTAGGGGAAAGGGAGAGATGGGATGATACAAGACTGTGATCAGGTCAAGGATGTTCAGAGCTCATGAATATAGAGGGACACATTGTTGAACAAGATCAAGTGTGTGCCTATCTCTGTGTATAACTAAGGCAGGGTGGAGGGGGAGGCCATGTGAAATGATTCGGTTGGGGAGCTGGGAGGTTAGGGTGTTTGATGGACTATCACTGTATAAGTTGAAGACCCCTACAACAGAAGCAGGAGTTGGGGAGGAAAGAAAGACTTCATAGTAAAAATGCATCCATAAAAGCTATTGGAGGTTAATTCAATTATCTATTCAGTAACTTCAAGGTTTATTTTATCCTAAATTATTAGAGATTTGGGGATAACGAGGGCTATCTAAAGAACTACCACTGGAAAAGGAAGTTTTAACACTTTGTTGCATAAGTAATATTTAATAAATCTGGAGTGAGGGAGCTTATTTGATCAATTGAGAGAACTGTTCATGTTAAATTAATTAATGTAGAAACATAAGAACATCTCCAGGGTTCAGCATGATAAGATTCAATATAAGAGCAAGTAGTTGGCTGACTAGTGGCTTCTAAGAGAGTGTAGCTGGCCCCAGATTCCACAGTCCTTGCCATAGGTGTAAAACCATCTGGAAAGAGCCTTATATAAAAGTCAGTTATGGCAGTATCTGCTTTTCTCTCACTCTTTATACCTATGTTGTGCCCATCACCATCATCACGACCACCATCATCAGTATCATGGTCATCACTATCACTATTATCATCATCATCACCATCATCTCCTTAGTAAGTCTTCTTCAAGCCCAAAACCCCGAGTTCCCACAATTGATCCTTATGGCTTATTGAGGTTTTTCATAGAAGGGAAAAAACTCATTACCAATGTGGAACTCTTCTCATAATCAGTTGTCTAAGCAATTGGACCAGCAATTTATTCAAGCAAAAGTAAATATCAGCATCAAGAAGGTGAGATGATTGCTCTGGCAAGGGAATATATGTGCTCCAGCTCAACATAGTGGAAGAGATTGTTGATTCAAACATATGAGAAAGGGATAAAAAATAATGCTGCTGACTCTTCAGAGTCATTTGCAAAATGACACCATTTCTTTAATTAAGAGTTATGTAATATATGTATATCTATACAGACACTATATTATGTGTGTATCTATAGATAGATAATATATTTATTATCTGTACCTTTATGTGTATAAGTATGTATGTGTATGTGTGTGTGTGTGTATATATATATATATATATATATATATATATATATATATATATATATATATGTATACAGAGGGGGGGGAGAGAAGATAAAAGAGATTGAAAGAGAAAAAAGAAAGAGGAAAGAGAGATTGAGAGAGAAAAGGGAGAGGAGAGAGATAGACACATGTATGTCTGTGTAAATATAAATAAAAATTCTATGTATATTTATACAGAAAAAGAAGCAGAGAGGAAGACCAAAGATAAAACCCTAATCTCTTTATGAAAACAAGAGATAATGAAGCCTAGAGCACAAGCTCATTGGAAAAGTGAGCAAGAGAGTAATGGAAACTTCTAAGCAGAATCAAGTCCCAGAAAAACAAACAAACAATAACAAAACCCCCCAGATATTTAAAAAAGCAATAGGGAACAAAATAAGCTCATAGAAAGCTTAGCATGAAGCCCAACTTCCAGATCTTGGTCCCAAAGAAGTTAGACCTGAACCTGGAAGAAAAAGAAGTACACATGAATTTGTGTCTGTGAATTTTTCAGTGGAGAGATGTTCTCAATATCAATGTGGGTGGAACCATTACATTTAGACTTTAACAATTCAGTGAATAATGGACAATAAAGGGAAGAAAAAAATAATTTAGGAAGAGAAATCAGCAAAACACAGCTGCTGGTGCTGGCTATGTATTTGTGAAAGATGTCCATATTGGAGGAAAAAACAGCCTCAATCCATTTTCAACATATTTCAAAACAAAGACTATATAACAAAAACAAGGAGAAAGAAGAGCAACTACACAGCCCACATGACTATTTCCTCATATTTATAACGTGTTTGTGGGAACAGTCTATGCAAGGATACGTCCAGGATATCCTGATGAATAGGAGAATAGAGCAACCTTTCACAGATGATTTCTAACAGCAAAACACCCCCTCCTAATCACACGATGTCATTCAGTGTAAATAAACATTTTGCAAGATTTCTTGAATCATATGGAGACATTGTTACTTTCATTATAAGTCCTTATGCTAATTATATGATTAGTTATTGATTTTGTGATCCTGAGAAAGGCATTTAATTTCTCAGCCTCAGTTTCTTCAATTGCATAATGGAGATAAAGCGTTATATCCAACATTCAAATGTTAAAGATATGGGTAAAGGGCTTCACTTAAACACATATACATGCGAGTTGGATTGTTGTTACTGTCAAGAAGGTAATAAAACATGGAGACAATGCTCCCTAAACATGTTCTCCAGGGTCAAGGAGGTTACCTTGCCTAAAGTGCTAATGGAAAGACACATCTTGTAGATGGTGAGGTCCTCTATATGCTTTTATTTATGGATGATAATTTGCTAATTGCATCAAACCCCAGTATGTTACAGGAACTCCTCAGTGAGATTTATAACTGCTTAAAAGAGATTGGCCTAACAATACAGAGAAGAAAAGCAAAATGGATGAAAAATTCCAATAAAGCTGACTTTTGCATATATTTGGAAGTTCAAAGCATTGAACTGGCATATCAGGACACCTTTTGGGGATGGTAATACAGGTTTTTTTTTTTTTTAATGAGTTTGGCATAGACTTGAATCTAAAGAAAAGTATGAGCTGTATTGCATTTGTGAAATCATTTGGTGTTTTTAATGATCCCCAGCTGTTGTGGGTACTATGCTATTTTCTCCCAGTTGATGGTAAATCCCTTGAGGGCAAGGTTTGTTTCATTTTGGTCTCTGTTTCCCTAGTGCCTAGCCCAGTGTCTGGTAACTAATGGAAACAACAAAAATTTGTTGAAATGAATGGTGTCTGAAACATTGCCTTCCTCTTAGCTATCAAGGAAGGAAATGAAGGGATGCAGAAGGAAACAGAATCCATCTGAAAGTCATTTGTTATTCCTTTGGTTCTTGTGAGTACATTTGAAAACCCCAGGGAATGAGGTTTCCATTCTTGTGCTGGACAGCAGCCCTTTAGACACCTCTCAGGGCCAACAGTTCACTGTGTTTTGTCGGCCACAAGTTATGGTAAACATAAATTCAAGCATGGTTGGAGCAGTTATGCTTTTTGAAGATTTTCTATCTTGGAGGGTCTGTTCAACATCATGAGGTTTCTGCAGCCATTGAGCTGTCTGTCACCTTCTTGCAGGGGCAGCTCAGCCTCAGGCCCCTTCAGTAGATTTATGTCAACAGCCTTCACCCAACATGAATCATTCCACTGGATCCTTTATAGCTATCGAGGTAAGTGCCTTCATCAGGTCTGCCTGCACTGGCTTTCAGGTAGTGGAAAAACAAAGTGGAAGGACTCACAAAACATGATTTTTGGCTGCATGTTCTTGAGCCTCTGGGATGGGAGCAGTGCCTTTCAACAACGTGCACGCAAGCTGAATGAATTATGGAAACCAGGGCATTCTCAGAGGAAAATAAACAGAGATGATCAGTCTGCTTCAGACACTATGAAGCCCAATGTTGAAAGGTTTCCACTGTCTGTGTGAAGTCCTGATGAGAGAATCTGGACAAAGCAAGAATTGGACGTGCTACTTCTGTCATTCTGCTTGATAAGAACCAAAAGAGAACCACACCTTTCCTAGCTGATGCTAGACTACCCAGGAAAAGCTGTTTATTTATTAATTTTGTTTCAGAAAAGTCAGACAGGCAGGCATATCATGACTTTCAGGGTTGGTTGTGACCATGTTCCAATGTCTAGTCTAAAGCCCAAGCTGTGTGTGTATATTAGGGGCAAGGCAGGATGTTGGGAAGGAGGGGAGAACTGAGTATTATGGATTTTTTAGGATCTGCTAACAATTTATCAGGAATATTCCATTGCCATATGTCTCAGGATTAAAATGATCATTGGCTGCTTTACTCTTTCAAAGGTCTAAGCAGAGTCATCCCTGCCACCTGGGTATATGGTGAAACCAGACTGGACCAGAGGTTGGTGCATCATTTGTGATCTTCAAGACCTCCTTGGACAGTCACCCTTCTCACCTTGATCACATAGGAATGGAATAATGAACTTGATAATTTATTTACTCATAGTTCACAATACCCAGACCTCAAAGAAGGTGGGGTGGAGTATTTTAGGAGTAGGGTTGGTGGTCTCCTCCTAGAAGCTGGGTTGTAGAGGCCCTCCCCTATCCCCAGCAGAGATTTCATTAAGTAAACCTTCACTGCCAGAGTTTATACATACTAATGGAATTCAGTAATAAATTTCCAGCTCATGGAAATTCAGCCAGACTCAAGGTTGGCCCTACTGTGAGGAATGAGTAAAGAGCTGACATCTTGGTTCAATGGGAAAGAACCCTAATTTTTTCTTCAGTGGTTCTGAATTTATTCTTAGCTCTGCCTGGAACTTATCACCTGAATGGCCTTGGACAAGTCTCTTTATCTCTCTGGGGCTGCCTTTTCTCATCTGTAAAATGAAGGCATTGGACAACTTGATCTCTAAGTTCTTGTCCAATTCATGCTGTACCTTCCTATGGTCCTATGAGCCTATGAAGGTGTGGAGGGATTGCTCCCCTGCTCATATTTCCACCTTGGGCACTCTGGAAATCTACATAGTGAAACAGTCTAGGTCCCTCTTCCTTCCTTATTTCCTTCCTTCCTGTTTTTAAATTGTCAATTACATAAACCATTTGCACATGATTCTACCCATTTCACAAGACCTGGGGACAATCCTTTCAAAAGTCTGAGAATCGTTTGACAAGACTAAGTGACATACTTTTACTGGAGGCTGGTAAAAAACTCACTTGGCTTATAAGCCCAAGGCAGGTAGAAGCCATGAAGATCCATCCAGTGGAAAGGGGGCTTGGGGGATTCAAATAAACAAATGCTTTCTAAGCAAGAAGAAATCTGTTGAGTTTGATTTACTGTGTGTAGAATTCCATACTGATAAAGAAATGGGGCTGCCAGTCTGTCTAGTTTTTGGAAATTAGTAATGCCTCCCCTTTCACCACACAGTATAAGACATTGAGGTAATGCAGCCCTCCCCTGCACAGGGAAGGGAGTTTCCCTATCTGCTGCTCCTGTGTATAACTCACTGTGGTCATCAGGGGATCCACAAGACTGCATTTAATGCCTGATTCTGTGCTGGGCAACACTCATGATAGATCATGTACCAAAGGAAACAGTGGATGAGATCGGCTGTACTTTGTCGAGGTTGGAACTGTCGAGGAAAAGAAATTTTGGAGCAAAAGTCAATCTGAGTAACCAGAGGGACAATTCTGAGGCTCAGAGAAATATGTAACCCTTCTTTTACCCAAGCTTGGTGAGTTTCCAGGTTCCGTGAAGATGATGCATTAGTTAGGTGTTAAGGGAGCAGGGCATAGGATTGGCTGAGAGACTGTCAGAGGGGAGAAGGGGCGCCCTGCCGTTTGTTGGACACACACTTGGAGGGATGCCCTAGAGAGGAGCAGATTGAAAAAGAAGCAAAGTGCAGATTTTGGAGTGGGAACACATAGGGATTTAAGTCCATGCCATTTCCCTTGGCTTGGAGCATCGGAAACCCTGGGGAACACTGGGAGCTGGATCTCCCTCAGGGAGATCACCATCTCTTTGAGCTAAAATCCTGTCTCCACTCGTTCCTGTGTATTCTTACACATGTTCTGATCCATACAGTCTTGATGACTTTTTTGTTACATTCTTTGATAAGAAGATTTAGCAGCTATACATATGACCGTTTCTCTTTGCTTTTTTTCTGTTACTCATATTTGGAGGCAAGTGTAAATTAAAAGCTCCCTATCCCAGTAAGAGGGATCAGGGAAAAGCCTCATTCTGAACCTGTAACTATACCCTTGAAGTAGTGTAAGGGTGTGTGTGTGATTGTAGGGTATCTATGTCCACATGGGCTATCTAAATTTGTCTTGCAAAGAGGTATGGCTAGATAACCCTGGAATTTCACCCATTCATCTCTAAGAAAGACATTAATTCATGACTAAAGGGGAACAAGAGACTGGGCCTACTAGATTGGTTTTTCTGTTCTCCTCCGAGAGGAGTACTAGACTAGAATTATATTTATTTGTATCCCTAAATAAGGGAGTTAGATGGCTCAGTGGATAGAGCACTGGGGCCTGGAGTCAGGAAGACCTGAGTTCAGATTTGGCCTCAGACACTAGCTGTGCAATCCTGGGCAAGTCCCTTAGTCTCTGTTTCCTTCCAGAGAGGGAAATATTAAACTATGCCTATCTCTTTGCTAAGATAATCCCATGAAGAGTATTGGAACAATATGGTCTACAAGATTACGAAGAGTTGAATGTGACTGAACAACAACAACATAGCCCTAAATGGTGTAGGTATGTGGGGAAATGATTTTTAGGTCCTGGACATTTTCTTAGTTGTTATCTCTTAAAGAGGAGCTGGTGTCCCAAACTTATATTGAAGGCTTTATCTCCTTCCTTGGAAATAGCTTGGTAGAACAGTGGATAGAGCTCTGAGATTGGAATCGAGGAAAACATGAGTTCAAATCTAACTTCAGACACTTATTAACTGTGTGACTCTGGGCGAGTCACTTAATGTCTATTTGTCTCAGTTTCCTCAACTGTAAAATAAGGGTCATAACAAGAGCACCTACCTCCCAGGCTGGCTGTGAAGATCAAATGAGATATTTGTAACTTGCTTAGCACAGGTCCTGGCACATAGTAAGAACTTAATAAAAGCTTATTTCCTTCCTTGCTAATTCTATAAAAGACTCTCTCCCTCCTTCTCCCCTCCCTCCCACAGCACTGACACAATACTTACAGCACTGATGGCAACTAAATATGCCAACATAGTTCTCAATTACAAAATATAAGACTTTCCATATAGAAGACAGAAGCAAAGTGTTTATCCAAACACCAGAAAACCAAACCCAACATCAGCAAGTCAAATCCATTATTGTAGCAAAGAAATTAATACACCATGGCATCACATGAAGCCGCACCATCCTTTAGCCTATCCACAAACCAATACTCACAAGTCTACTGTCTCCCTGAGGGCATCCTCTCCTTCCTCCAGCTCTAACTGCTCTGACTCCCAGCTTCTTGAGGGCTCTGCTCCACCCTTCAGCAAACACCTCCCAGCACAGGCTCCATGTGATTATATTAGGCCTATTAGGGGGCAGGGAAGATCTTTAAAGCAAGGAAGGTCTTCAAATTCCCTTAGGCTTATTAAGGGGAAGAGAAGATCTTCAAATTACTCTCTCTCTCTCTCTCTCTCTCTCTCTCTCTCTCTCTCTCTCTCTCTCTCTCTCTCTCTCTCTCCATATTTCTCTTTTTTTTTTTTAAACAAATACTTTATTAACTTCTGTTTTACATCATTCATTTCCGCCAGATTTTGAGTTACAATCATTTTCCCCCCATTATTCCCCTACCCAACCTCCCAGAATAGCAGTCCCACAAGATATCGCTTCCTCCAATCTGCTCTCTCCCATACCTTCTCCCATACCCCCATCGACTTTTCCATTAGAGGAAGGTGAATCTTTGTGTCCCAATGCCTGCACATCTTATCTCCCAATTATAAGCAAAAGAGTATTAATAATAGTATTTATATATATTTGAAACATTTAATGTTATGACCTCGAATTTCAGATCCATTTTCTTCCTCCCTTGTCACCCATTCCCTCTTGGGAGATAAGTAATTCAGTATATGTTGTACATGTCTAGCTATGCAAAACATTATCATAGTAGATATATTGTACAAGGCTGCTTATAATTCCCTCCCACTCATCCCACCCCCCACCTGGTCCATTCCCTACGTGATCCTGTCCCTCTTTTATAGTGGGTACTTCAACCTCCCCTCACCCCAAGGATGCCCTTCCATCCATCATCCCTCCTCCCATCCCCCTTCCCCTATCCTGCTGCAGGTTGAAATATCCAATTTACTATGTATGTCATTTCTCCCTGAACCAAATTCAATGTGAATGTGGTTTTGCCTTTTAGCCGTCCTTATTCTCCCCCTCTTTTGCAACCACGTCCCCTTGCTTCTTCTGCATGGGATAGTTTACACTACCCTGTCTCTCCCCATCTCCTCTTGCCACTTTCCTCTCTCACCTCATAATTTCATCCCTTGAGTATTCTCCCTTCCCAACAAATTCAACCTATGCCCTCTATCCATATATAACTGTAACCATATACACACACATTCACATATGTATTCATATGACCACACCCCCTTCTTCCATTATTTTCATAGTGAGAAAGATATCATCAGTCACAGATATTGCTTTTCCATATAGGAATGTAAATAGTTCAACTTTGATAAGTTCCTTTTGATTTCTTTTCCCTGATTACCTTCTCAGGCATCTCTTCCTTCTTGCGTCTGGATGTCAAATTTTCTATTCAACTCTGGTTTTTTCCTCAAGAATGCTTGAAAGTCCTCTATTCCACTGAATGACCATATTTTCCCCTGAAACAAAATACTCAGTTTTGCTGGGTAGGTGACCCTTGGGTTCATTCCCAGCTCTTTTGCCCTCTGGAATATCATATTCCATGCCCTTCGATCCCTCAGTGTAGAAGCTGCCAGGTCCTGGGCTATTCTGATTGTGTTTCCACAATATTGAAATTGTTTCTTCCTGGCTGCTTGTAGTATTTTCTCCTTGATCTGGGGATTCTGGAACCTGGCTATAATATTTCTGGGAGTTTTCTTTTTGGGATCTTTTTCAGGAGGTGATCGGTGGATTCTTTCAACCTCTATTTTGCCCTCTGGATCTAAAACATCAGGGCAGTTTTCCTTGAGAATTTCTTGAAGGGTGATTTCTAGGTTCTTTCCTTGATCATGGCTTTCAGGTAGTCCAATAATTTTTAAATTGTCTCTCCTGGATCTATTCTCCAGGTCAGTGGTTTTTCCCATGAGATATTTCACATTGCCTTCTAATCTTTCATTTGTTTGGATCTGCTTAACAGCATCTTGATTTCTCATAAAGTCACTAGCTTCCATTTGCTCCAGTCTAACTCTGAAGGAATGAATCTCCTCAGTGAACTTTTGAGATTCTTTTTCCATCTGGCAAATTCGACTTTTTAAGGCATTCTTCTCCTCATTGCCCTTTTGGGCCTCCTTTGCCATTTGAGCTAGTCTATTTTTTAAGGTGTTGTTTTCCTCAGTCAGGCTGTTGACCCTCATTTCATACTTTTCCTGCATCCTTCTCATTTCTCTTTCTAATTTTTCCTCCACTTCTCTTATTTGATTTTTAAAGTCCTTCTTAAGGTCCTCTATGGCCTGCAACCCGCTCATGTTTTCCCCTGGGGCTTTGGAGCAGGACTTCTGACCTCACAGTCCTTTTCCTGCTCTATGCCCCCAAAATAGGAGTCTAGGGTTGCATTTTTCTGTTTCCTTTGCCTTGGCATGTTGCCACTTAATTGCTTGACTTTTGGGCTTGTTGCCACACTATGGCTTTAAGGCCAAATAGAGGAATTTTCGTCCCGAACGTGTGGGGGGCAACTTCCGTTTCTGGCAAGTTGTAAACCCACCCACAACTTCCACCCTAGATCACAATCCAGATCCGGGGAGGTTAAAGCAAGAGCGATTACCCCCCAAGACTGATCGCTGGATCTCCCCACGATTTGTAGGCTGGGAGCCGGAAATGCCTCTGAAAACTACAAAATGGCGTGTCTCCTCAGCAGCTTCTAGCCCCCAGGGGAGGGAGCTGACGCATTCCCCAAATACAGGTCCCAAAGTCCATAGGACACTAACCTCTTACTTTGTCCTAGGCATGTCTATGTTGATAATTCTGGAATCTCCACAGTTCCTGGTGTTCTGGGGTTCCTCCAGCGGGCTGCTGGCCCTGCCGCCCTGGGGCTAAAACCTCGGCTCACGTGGACCTGGGCTCGGCTCGGCTCCTGAGCTCTACGCGCTGCCGGCTCCCAGACCACTGCGCTGGTCCTTCCTGCAGGGTGCTGGGCTGTCCTCAGCGGGAGGTTAGCTTCTCTGTGTCGTTCTGTGGGTGCTGGGGCTCCAGAAGATTTTCAGAGTCCTTTTTTACATAGTTTGTGGAGAATCTGGGGGCAGAGAGGCTTGGACGAGCTGTTTCTACTCCGCCATCTTGGCTCCGCCCCCATATTTCTCTTCAAAGACAATATGGGACCATGAATATTCTTTCTTAAAGCAGGAATCAAGAAGATGTCCTCATTTCTCCCAAGCTCCGCCATGACTGCCCACCTCCCCCACAAGGTATAATCCACCAAGGAGAAGAGTCTTACACAAATGATTTGTGCTTGGACCCCAAATTACATTGGAGACACTGGGGGAGTGGCAGATGGATAGACTTCTTGCCTGATGCCCCACATGGAGACTTCATCACACTTAGCGCTTGCTTTCCTCAATCCCCCCAGCTGGGCTGTCAATGGTGCCTACAAAGCCACCCAGATACCAGGTCACATCTATCCATGCAACTCATCAGAGTATCTTTTATGTATTTAGACATGTCTCCAAGGCCTGTTGACTGCCTGACTGACATACACAGAACAAAAAAACAAATGGTAGCTTAGATTTCTATAGCACTTAATTTTCTTCAAGCCTCAGCTAAGTTACCACCTTCTTTAAGAAGCCTTTCCCAGTCCTTAATCTTGGTGTCTTCCCTCTGAAATTCCTCACAATTCGTCCTGTCGACAACTTGCCTGGACATAGTTGTTCACATGTTGTCTCCCTCAGACTGAGTTCCTTGAGGTCAGGGACTGTCCTTTGCCTTTCTTTGTATTCCAAGTACTTAGTCCAGTGCCTGGCAGTAGTAGATACTTAATATATGCTCACTGACTGACTGACCGAATCACATATCAGAGAAGGAGGAATTCAAATACCATGCAGTCCAACGCAGGCATGAACAATCACATCCTTGACATTACCCCCAACCAGGAAACAACCCTCCTTGGGATGAATAATGCCAGGGAAGGGGAGCTCATCATCCTCATGGCAACTCACTTATCTTCATTAGGAAGTTCTCCTTGCTACTTACGGCTCACTGGTCCTAGTCTTGCTTTCTGAGGATAGACAAGATAAGTCTATTCCCACTTCCACATGACAGGCCTTCAGATACTTTCATGTTCCCCCTTGTATGTCTTCTCCAGTAAAACAACCATCCCCAGGATCTTCAGCTGAAGCTCATACACCATGTGTCCCTACTTTATTGGTTGAGAAACTGAGTCTATGACCTACTACATGACATGCTCAGTGAGTCCACCTCTTGCAGCCTTGCAAATGAATGTTCTATTATCTTCCCACTACTCCAACTGTTCTCACAAATGGAAGATGATTGACTATCAAACAGATATTACTTAATTTTCAGCCAAGGGGCGAGATTTTCCTCCTACCTTTAATATAACAGGATCTGTAGTTCCAAATTCCAAATGGATAAATAACTTTTAGAATGAAGAAACTTCTCTATATCCCTATATCCATAAATAAATAATCTCCATTATTATGTAATATATACAAGAATATCTCTCTATCTACAGATTCATATTTTTAAGTGTGTGTTTCTGTGTATGTATAACATATTGATGGAGGTTGATGGTTCACTGGATAGAGCTCTGGACCTACAGTAAAACAAAACAAACAACAAAACAAAACCTGAGTTCAAATCCACCTTCAGACACTTCCTCACTGTGTGACCCTGGGCAAGTCATTTAACCTCTGTTTTCCTCAACCAATGGAGAAGGAAATGGCAAACCTTCCCAGTATCTTTCCCAGGAAAACTCCATAGACAACACTGGTGTGCTATGTTCCACAGGGTGACAAGGAGTTGGACATTACTAGACCACAACATATCTGAGTTTTTATTAAGCTAGTTGTCTTTGTGGTAAACTCTATGCTGGCACACTGATATATGAGAGACAAGATAATCTCTGCCTTCAAGGAACTAATATTCTCTGTGTGAACAAACATTTTGTTGAGCTAAACACATCTGCTTTATAATTCTTTATACCTGAGTGGTTTATAGCTATGTTTTTGTCTTTCATTGCTTCTTAATTAGTTTGGATTTCCTGCATGTTTTTGACATTTGTGCTTGAAAATGATATTCGTCTTGGTGACAAACTGTGTGTGTGTGTGTGCACATTCAAGTCAAATTCATATTGCAGCCCCCAATCCTTCTGTTTTCTTACTACACGTCACTTCTTCCTTCCCCCTACAATTCTTTAATAAGATCTCAAATACCCTCTAATTTAGGAACTTACCAGCAAGGCAAAAACTTTCTCCCAAAGCCTCCCTGTAGAGTGCTCAGAGTTTCCAGTCACATCTTGATTTCTCACCAACTGTTCTACTTAATTTAGACTCCATGAACATCATGCCACTTTGCTGGGTACCCTCTGGTACCCCTCCTCCATTTTTCAGCTGGTTTTTATATATTATTTTCCCCCATTAGATTGAAATCACCTTGAGGACAGGGTTCCCCCTGCATTTCTTTTCAGTCTTTCTTTTTCTTGTGTATTATCTCCAGCACTTGGCACATATCCTGACACACAGTAAGCACTTAATAAATGTTCACTTATTGACTATCTAGGAAGCAGTCATCCCTTAACAGCATCAGATGTGTACAGAGACCCACAGGTGGGGTGGGGTGGTGGGCTATGTGCTGCATTTTGCTCCAGCATTAACCAAAAAAGCTGTTTAGGTATTCAGGGGGTGGGGTAGGGTGAAGAAGAAGGGGATTGGGACTGATTGCCTAACTCAGAAGTTCACTAACCTTTTTCTTTTTCTTCTCTTAAATGTATCAACTCTCCAGATCAGCATCTCCCCATCTCTACTGGAAGGAGTGGGAAGAGATCTCAGGTTCCCTGAAACTTGGTCTCCAAATGTTAAGGTTAAATCAACAGTTGTATGATCATAAGAGTGTAAGAATGATCCCTCTTTACTTTCATAAAAGAGAGAGGAAGAAGACATCAAGAGGAGGTTTAAAGATTTGCTTTGAAAATGTTTCATGTGTTCTGTGGTGACCTAAGCTGCTTCTGCAGCCACACCCAATCCCACAAGGACCTTAATTGACATGCCTGATAATATTGTCTTAAATTAAGTAAGGACAGACCTCCCGCCACTAATTGTGTATACAGAGTGTTATTTAACCCTTGGGGAATTTTTCCTCCAAAGAAAGCATGGAATTCCATTCTGAATTATTTATTTCTCCAGGACTGAAAATGGAAGTGTCTGGAAGAAAATAAAGAAATTCTTGGCAAGCAATTCATTTTAGTGTCTGTAATTCTCCCAGTGGATCTTCCATTGCCTCTCAGGATAAGAAAGAAAATTTCTTTTTTTCAAGTCCACATATTCTATTTATTTCAATGTAACCAGGATTTACTTAACACCTATAATATACATGGTAATATGCTAAGCAAGCCAGAGAAGCAAAGACATTTTTTTAAGTCCCTTAAGGGGCTTAAATTCTCTTGGAAGGGACATATTTAACTAGAAAAGCATATACAAAATAATCCGAGTTGAGAGATAATACCAAAATGGGAAATAATGGAATATGGAATTTATCATTTAAATTTTAAATTTTCCCTTTGCTTCCTTTTTAGTGGATTTTACCGTTTATTTGGCAACATTTTTCCCTCAGCACACCTTAGAGAATTGTTTGCTTTCTTATAGGCTTCCAAGATGGATACTTTCGGTTTTCAGTTAGGAGTAAGATTGTACAAAGAGTGTGCCAGGCTAGCACCCTTTAGGAACTTTGGGCTTATCAACAATACTCAGAAATAGCAGACACTGAGGAAGAAACTAAGTTGTTAAATTCTTGGAACCTGGAAACAGTGTTTTCTTGGGCTATTTGGTGACAACCAAGAGTTCTTCTGCTAAAGCAGATGATTTATTTTGGATATTTTTGTGATTCCCAATGACTGTGATGATCCAGTGGTGATCGGCACTGATCTCTAAAAATGTCTGTAATGTATCCATCAGATTCATTCCGTTCTGTCACTTGGGGAAAACAATGTCCATGTGAGGTTGTTGATACTTCTCTCTTTCATACATATGATTGTTTAGCATCTCTATAGAGGAGAGTTCTTTCCCTGCCCCTTCTTTATCCTTTGTACCTTTAAACTCTTGGCACGTTATAGCTGGAGTGACTCTTAGTGGCTGTCAATTAGCCTCATTTTGCAAATGAAGAATCTGAAGCTCACAATGCATTAGTTATTTTGCCCAGTGACACAGGCGATAAATAGCAGAGTAGAGACATAAACCCGGGTCTTAGCATACTTACTCATCTATTCTTTTCATTACATTATTCTTATTGATTAACCCAGCTTAGTAAACAGAAAGTGCAAAAGAATATGCTTCTTATGCTGAATTTTGACAATGTCTGCACATTTTTTATCCATACATCAAATTACTTAATGTTCTTCATTCATTTTTTTAAATTTCTTCTCACAACCTGGTGTTTCACGGTAGCAGGGTTGAAGGAAATACAATTCCTCCCTTGGACCACTGCCCACCACATCCTTCAAATAATTCCTGCTACCCAAGTCCTTCTTGTGAGTTCAACAGAATTAACAACCAGGGGCTAGATGTTGGCCAAACAAGAGTTATAGTGGAGATTTTACTCATTTTACTGTATACTTGTTTCTTTTCTCCGTATCCATTCACAGTAATTCTCATTAAGCAAAAAGATGAAGTTGGTCTCCACTTTCTGGAAAGGTATTTTGCTGAAATCTTGATACAATAATGCATACTGATAGGACAATTGTGTCCAAACAATGGAACAGAGCCAAGGTTCTGACTCAGTTTCTGCGATCCTTACTAAAGTCAATTTCTTACTTATCCAGGTAAAACTCAGTCCCTCCACCCAAGATTAAAACCATGTGTAATAGAAATTGTCAAACTGTCTTAGACCGAGTCCATCTGGGGCTGGCGGTATTTACCCCTTTCATATCTTTAATTGCTTCTAGCACCTCTCTAGATCAAAGTTCTTGCTCTAATCCTTCCCTGTCCATTTTTCAATCATGGCATAGTTACTCTTTTTTTATCAGAATGGGTAATCTTTACCATCTGGTTTCATAGGAAAATATAAATCTTCATCATACTGCATTAACATTAAATCACTTTGCTTCAGGTGTGAATGTCAGTATTTCTTTCTCTCTCCTGAATGAGAGAATCAACTCACTTTCATTATGGACCTCTCCAATTTGAGACAAGCTTTACAGCACTTTTGGCAGCCTCAAAATGTGTACTTGGTGGCATTTCCACATAGCATCTGCCCCAATTCAAGAAGTCCAAAGGCAGGTCAAAAGGAACTTGTAGAAATTCAAAACTAGTCAAACATTAGCATCCCCAATATCATTTTGCAGAGTATTATGGACTATTTCAAATACAAGGCTAAATTTTAAGGATTATGTGAGTATGAAAAGATGCTTGATATATCTAATTATCAAAAGACAGGTATCATCTATCTATATATTACTACATATGGAGGCCAGGAGTTATGTAAAGAGTAACCCAAAAGCTCCATTGCTAGGGGAGATATATTTAGCCTGCACCAGTGCAGCTGAATTCTTTTGATATTCACTATATAGGCAGTGCCTAAAATTATGGATTTGGGGTCAGAGGACCTTGGCTGTATAAGCTTATCTCTACCAATCCTAGTCTTGAGAACTTTCTTGTCCTCTGTAAGACTACTTCTGTATATGCAAAAGGAAACAATAACACCTGTCTATGTTTTGCAGAACTTTATATGAAGGTATTAAAATAAATTAGAAAGTATCCTACAGATGGAATTCATTGATTTAATTATAATAGCAAAAGCATATTTTAGAATAAGAACAAATACACTATGTCATAGGTAAAAGGTATTTGGGCCTCAGTTTCCTCATCTGTAAAGTTAGAGAATTAGCTGAGATGACCTATCCTTTGCCTTCTACCTCTGACATTCTATAATTCCAGAAAACTCTCCAAGTACATAACTCTTTGCTTCATTTTTTGAGCCTCGATGTTTGGTTGCCAAGTCAGAGTCTCCTAATGAGGCCATTGGTTATGGTGGAATATTTAATTAGAAGTCACAAGTCCTAAGTTTAATTCCTGGCCTTGCACTTATTACCTGTTTGCCCTTGAGCAGGTTGCTTGGCCTCCCTGGGTCTTAGTTTTCTCATCCATAAAACCAGGGTGTTAGACAAGATGACCTCTGAGGGCCCTTCCGGGCAGAGCAGTGGGTGTGGATTGGGAGTCAGGAAGACCTGAACTAAAATCCAGCCTCAGTCACTTGTTAGCTCCGAGACCCTGGGCAAGTCACTTAACCTCTGTCTGCCTCAGTTACTTCATATGTAAAATAATAATAATAACACCTACTTCCTAAGGTTGTTTGAGGATAAAATATGGTAATATTTGTAAAGGGTTTTGCAAATCTTAAAGTACACCATTGTTGTTGTTAATTAATCGTCCTCTGGCTGGCTACGAAGCAACCTTTCTAACTGCCAACTGGCTGGGCATATGCCTTGTCTTATCTGCAGCCAAGAGACAAGAAGAAACCTGGAAAATGTTTGCCTTGGACAGACTGATTCATGAGTGAGTCTCGTTTTGACATTTTATAGTTCTAACCTCTTCTTCCACTTTGGAGATATCTCAGGGCTCAGTGTCCAGTGTGAAACCCAATTCTCCAGTGAAGCCTCTTCAGCACTTACATGGCTCTATCCACCAAAGGAGAAGACCCCTTTATCGTTACTCTATGTGTTCTAAATATCACTGATCATTTAGAGTGCCAACTGCAGGTGACTTAGAACTAATGAAGGAACACATTGGTAAAAGGTATTGTTTTTAAAAAGTTAAATGCTATTTAAAATGGTAACTTGTAATATACCTCCAGCAGTGAAGTCTTTTAAGAGTGAACTCTACAGCAGCCCCCAAAATACAAGGAAACAAACAAATAAAAATCTGATTGGCACCATTAGATTATGAGAATAATAGGTCTGACATACTCAGGAACTCTAGAGTCTGGGGATTTAACTGTCATGTGATATGTGAAAAAAATAAAAATAAAGTGGAGAGTGGAAGCTGGGTAATTGTAAATAAAATATTGTTGTATAAACAAGTAATTTAAGAAAGACCTTGTGTTATGTTTTCCAATCCCCTTCCTTATCCCTGCCTCCCAACCTTGAGTTTTGTCTCTGAATTACATGAAGACAAGTCAACTATCTGTGTCATGTCAGTATCTTTAATATTTGACTGAATGTCAGGAGACCTGCTTTAGAAATCTCTGCTCCTGAATATGAAGAAGGAAATGGCAAACCCCTCCAATATCTTCACCAAGAAAAATCCAAATGGGATCATGAAAAATCGAACATGATGGAAAAATAACTGGATGACTATATATGTATATGTACATATACATATACACATACACATGTATATACATATGCATATACACATGTACATGCACGTGAACATACACATACATATACACATACACATACATATATACAGGTATACATATACATATATATATACATATATATATTTATATGTAAGTAGTAGTACAATGACCACTGAGAAGACTGGGGAATGTTAAGAGAAGTGTAGTCAGAGTCTGGGGAGGCAAGGGGAGGGAGATGGTAAATCATTATTAATCAGGACAGCGGGAGCCAAAATGAGCATTCCAGTCAAAAAAGAGCTCAGTGTTCCGGGGCTTGGTTTCTGGACCAGGAGCATGGCGGCTGATAGGAGGCACAAGGGAAAGCTTCCATGCATCTCTGTACATTGTCCCACATGCCTATAACTCCCTCCCTTCTTGCCTCAGTTTCTTTGAATTCCTAGTTCCATGTAAGTGCCACCTTCTTCTCTAAAGTCTCACCTGATTCTTCTCATCTGTAGTGCTCCCCCTCCCACATTTTTTTTTGCTGTGTGTGTGTGTGTGTGTGTGTGTGTGTGTTTTATTGACCAGACCAGCCAAGCTTGGAGCAGCTCATCTCTAGGCTGGCCAATTAGTGATGAACTTTTTCAGCAAAAGTAACTCAAAAGTGTAATTTTACAAGGTGAAGTGAATTTGAAATCTATAGAGGGGGAGAGAGTACTCACACCAACAAAACCAAGGATCCCTGAAATACTGAAATAGCTATTTGGTGGGGAGTCTATCAATATAGGCTACGATGCTAGAAATCAATCCTAAAGTCACAGAATGGAAATGAGCTACTATCAAATCTCTTAAATAAGCAATTATAATTTCAGGACACTTAAAGGTAGGTAGTTTCATGGTGTGTGTGTGTGTGTGTGTGTGTGTGTGTGTGTGTGTGTGTGCGAGCACACGCGCTTGTGATGGATCTTTTTGACATTCTAGTAAAGTCCATGGATCTCTTCTCAGGGGTGATAAAAAATGCAGCCATGCATTTCATTTGTCCTGTCTATATCTTGTTTGTCCATAATTGTTTGCTTACTCTCTCCCCCATTAGACTGGAAGGGCAGGGGCTCTTTTTTGCTTTTCTTTGTATCCTCAATGCCTAACAGCATGTGGCACAAGTAAACATATTCTTAGGGACTGAATGCTTTAGAGCGCAGGTTTTGGGTGAAAGATGACAACTCTATGAGGAATCCCTCTTGTGTTTTCAGCTAGTTATGACTATGAAAGCCTCTACCAAAGAGCTCTTTCCTGTTCTTGATTTCATTGCTAATTGTTGCTGTTCATCCTTCATTTTTGAAGATCAATATCTTGACTTGCCTGTGAATTGGATTTAAGTGAGGTAGAGTTTCACAAAGTCATCAACCTCACTCTCTTCCAGAATCATCAAAGTCCATCGGCAACACAAAAGTCAAGATGGCTGGCGATGGCCCAGAATACAGTGGGTCACCTAGGCATTTTTGATGTCTGAAAGTGTCCTGGAATTATAATTGCATATTTAAGAGGTTTTATAGTAGCTTATTTCCACTTTGTAACTTTAGAACTGATTTCTAGCATTGTAGCCTGTACTGAGAGACTTCCCACCAAATGACCATTTCAGTGTTTCAAGGATCCTTGCTTTTGTTGCTGTGGGTACTCTCTCCCCCACTACACATATTGAATAATGCTCTAAGCACTTCAATCACTTCTATGGCTGTTGGAACATACTGTTCCCATCTGCCCAATCTGTCACAGGAAGTGTCCACATGATTGGGGTCAAGGTTGCACAACTAGTGAGTATCTGAGGCCGGATCTGAACTCAGGTCTTCCTGACTACAGCTGCAGCACTCTATCCATTGAACCAACCACTTATCTTCTAAAATAGCCTTAGATGGCCTCTAAGGTTCCTCCTAGTTCCAATTCTATGATCTGCATCATAGACACGTGACCTAACACTGCCAGTTTTTCTACAAATATGATTGGTAAATAAAAACCAGTCATTTTGAATCTATTTTGTGCCCCAGTAACAAAAAGCACCTTTGTCCTAACTATCTATTCATCAAGATGGCAGGTCAAGGAAAGTGAGTATAGGTTTTGTACTATGGATAGCTGATTGTTCTTCTGAGGTTGTTTAGATAATTATTGGGTTTGTATTTTTTTGTTTCATTTATCTATCAGATTTAAAAGGGCTTAGAGAAAGGCCATTACCGATGTTGGGGGGAAAAATTAAAAACTCAGAAAATAAGTCATCAAATGAATACAGATTTAGTAAGCTTCTAATATCAGGGGGAAATATGTTTAATATTTTAAGACAATTCTAGGGTTCTTCTAAGGGCAGCAATAAGCTCCCTGATCCATTAAAACAATCATTAGCATTATACGGTGATGACTGAGTGTGTTTGTGCACAACATTGGCTCTCTGAGTGAGTCTACAAAGGGTATGGCTCACAGGCCCCTATTGTTTTGGACTGGATGTTCTACATTTTAGTCTGTAGAGTACTGAAACATAGATGTTCAAATAACACCGGGACCCTTCCGGCAGCCATCACACCATAATCAGATGTGTTTCTAGGGAGGCTGTCCTGGGGAGCTGGGCTTTAAATAAATAAATAGGAAGAAAGAAAACAGAGAAGAAACCAAGAAAGAATACTCACCTTGAAGTCAGGGAAATGAGATTACTATCTTTCAGGATTTATCCTCTCCTACTATTTTTTTAAAGAAAGGAACTCAAGGAAATAAGGGGGGCTCCATGCCAAGAGCACATTGAATACAGATGGGAATTCCCACTTAATCTGTGCTGTAACTTCAGAAACCAGGAATTCATGATTAGAAACTTAAAGGGAATCTGGGATGCTTTGAAGAATTTAGGGATCAAATTAACTCCACAAAGTCCAAATGGGCACAGTGAGCACCTGGTAAATGGTAGCCATGCGAATTCAAAGATTAGGTGAGTGAAAGATGAAAGTGATATGAAAGAATGCATACTAAAACAGTCAATGGAAATGCTAACATCAAGTGATGCAAACATTTCTGAAAAAAAAAATCAAACTGAAAGCAGAAATAGTTGACAAGAGCTTAAAAAATCAGAGGTGGCAAAGTCCTAGCTGTACCATCTAAATGCACCAGGGTTTGGCCCCTCCTCATTTTCCCACAAAAAAGACCCTGGGTTTGAGAAGACAATGCTAGGGAGAAAATGAGCTTGTGCAAGTTTGGTAAAACAGAGGGCACTTTTAGTATGGATCTAGAGATGAACCATTTATCTTTCATCCAAAGACCAGACCAGCCAAGCTTTGAGCTATGTTGACCAGTCAGTGATGAATTTTTTCAGCAAAGATTAGAAAAATCAGTAGTACTGGGATGGGGAGGTGGGTCGAGAGAACTCTTCCTGGGTAAAGAGAAGCAGAGGCAGAGTCAGGATCGAAGTGAGTCTAAACCAAAAGCTAAGCTGCATTTCTCCAAAACATCAAAATTCATCTGGCATGATGGCATGTCTGCAGCTTGAGTAAAACTGTGGGTTCTAACACTATAGTGGTTTCCTGGATCCAGGTTTGTGGAGAAGGAAGGCCCTTTGTTGACTCCTTTCACAGGAATTTTTCCAAGCTATGAAAACCTAAAAACTCTAGAATCAGGGAAGGATAAACAAACTTGCCTAGCAGTTGACAATCAGACACTGCTGGTCTTATTTTATTCTTCTGTGTTTGCATTCTTTGGTGACTTGGGGTCAAAGAGTACATTTTTATATTTTGTGTGTATTTTTCTTTTCATGTTTTGCTGGTTGGTGGATGATTTTATCACCCACACCAGTTTGGGTAAGTTTTTTCCCCTTATATTTACAGCAACCTGGCAGGGCAAGTGTGTTTATCTCTTTGCACGCTGATGAGTGCCCAGAATGTCATTACCCCTTTCTAGGTGTTGTTGCAGCCTTGGAAGTTACCCTTATCCTTACTCCTCTAACCCCCTTTTCTGAGTTGTTCAAACTTTTCACCATTCCAATTCAGAGTTGGACCAAATCTGCCTGGGTTCCTATATGCTCTGAGTTTCCCTCCACTTAATAAGTCATTAAGTTTAACTTGAAGGATTAGCTGACCATTATTCTTTGGCAAACACTATGTATTGAACTCAGAAACTCTACAAGACACCAGCCCCTTCCTTCTCCTCCTTACACATAGCCTCTATTCATGAGATCTTACCTAATTCAGTCAGCTCCCCTACTTCCCTGCCCCATCTACAATCCTGTTATGTACATTTTGAGTCCACCATCAGACCAGCTAATCCCACATGTGTTGGGCCATACAGTGGGCCAGGAGGTATCAAAAGTCACTGGGTGGATCCCACAGAGCCCATCAGAACTTGAGTCAGGAAATTATTTTATCAAAGGCTTCCACCAATGGAAGGTTACTTCCGCTAGTCCCTTGTCCCACCCCATGATGCCTGGCCCCTTTCACTGTATTTACATTTTGTATTTTCTCCACTGTAACATGGCAGTCAACTTCAGAAGGAATGTCAGTGAGACAAGGGATGCATGAAGGAGATTGCCAGTGGGCTGGCCTCGGCACTTGTATACCGAATCCATTTTACAGCCTACATCTCCTTCCAAGCCACCTCAGAGAAACCTTGTCTTCTGAATTTCACTGAGGCTTTTATCAAGGGGGAATTGTGGGGATTAAGGGCTTTGGGAAAGAAAATGCCCAGGGTGGGTTAAATGGTGTTGTCATGATGGTGCTCTTGGTTGTGATCAGTAAGACTGTATGTCAGCCACTGAAGGTCCAAACCAGGTGCCACCTCGTCCAGGGAGCTTTCTTGATTCTCCAACTCTGTCTGACTATTATCTAGTCATCTATTCCTCTACACACTATGTTTTATTTGTTTAACTGTTTATGTTCTATCTTCACCAGTAGATACTGTCTTTGTGCTCCTGTACCAAGATATTGTTATAAAAACACCACAAATGAATGGTGAATTGCGCCCAGAAGTGAAAAGGAGAAGAAAGGGCTGAAATGCCTTAAAAATTGTAACGTTCTTTGAGGATCATGAATTCCTTCTTGAAACAAAAGGCCCATTGTTTAAATACCGATATTCTGCTTGTGGTTTATGGCTGAAAGCAATAAGACCCTACAATTTCTGAGGAACTAATCATCAAATCTAATGGTTCACTTTAATCCTTAGCCTCCTCAGCATCTAAGCTAAATGTGGCATTATTGACAGCCTTCTCCTTCTGAATATTCTGTCCTTTCGTGGCTCTCTCCTGCCGTTCTCCTTTTAATATGACTACTCATTCTCAGTCTCCTTTGCTGAATTTTGATTCATTATTAGGCCCACTTATTGTCAGAGTTCCCCAAGGCTCTATCAATCTGTTGAATTCACCAGCTCCTTTTGGTTTAGTGATCTCTACATAAATAATTTCCATGTCTATATACCCAGATGTCATATCTCTCCTGAGCTCTTCTCCTATGTCACCAAATTACATTTTAGATATCTAAAAATAATTTACTACAGACATCTCAAAATCAATATATGCAAAACAGAACACCTATCCATATGCCTCCTCCCCTCCAATCAAATCCTCTTCCAAATCTCCCTATTTCAGTCAAGGAGCCCATCATCCTTCCTGACACACAGGTTTGTGTAAATCACCAAAATGGATGTTGGGGATGAAGGTAGCATTTGTGCTCACGTCCAAGAATTAAATGAACTGATCTGTGGGAGATGAAAGCAAATGGTCCCATTATCACTGGACTCTAAACAGTTGAACACCTTAGCAGAAAGAGAAGAATGAATATGTGAGGGGAAGGACAATATGGGAAAGGAGAAAATGGGAATTCTTCTCTCCCCTCTTCTTAGGGGGGTGCATAGATAATGTCCTGCTTGTCTTGAAGGGAGAAAATCAAGCTTATAGAGGTTAAACAGAGTGTGGGCGATAGTTGAAAAAACAGACAGTAAACCCCCAGAAACCTTTATTCTATTTACACAGATCAATGTGAATACTGTAGTCTCAGTCTCCTTGACATGCTTTGATGGAGCAAGTCAATCATGGCTTGTCAGTGGTACAAGCCCAGACTAGGGCATGGCTGAGGTGTCCAGGTAAAAGTTCTGAAGCTAACTCACTGTGTGTCATAAAGCAAATGGCTTCCCCTTTCTAGGCCTCAGTTTCCTATCTGTTTAAACAAGGTAGATTTGTAAGGTACCTGTTTATTTTTATAATTTCATGATGCTATCACTTCGCTGGGGGTTTAACTAATACTTGCTTTCAGCCAATATGTTTCTAGATTTGTGTGTGAGTCAGAGAATGGTCATTCTTTGACACCTTGGGCACAGTTGTGTGCAAATATAGGTAAAAAGAGAAGGTAGAAGAGCCTTCCATTTGTCAAGCCCTTTGAAGGCTGGAGAAGAGAGTACAAAGGGCTCTTTTTGTATCCCCAGGGCTTAGCACAGCGCCTAGTACATAGTAGGCACTTAATAAATGTTGAGGGAATTGGAACACAAAAAGACCTGGAAGGTTCCCATGAATACTCCAGCATTCTTGACGACCCACCTTTCTACCACTACCATGCCCACCTTCAACTAGGCCTATGAATCCATCACTTTGGGAGGAGAGAAAAAGAGATGAAGAAAAGTTTTTTTTTTTCAATCTTGTCCAACTCTTTGTGACCCCATTTGGGAATTTCTTGGCAAAGATACTGGAGACAGATAGACCATACATTTCTTAAAAATTGTATGCTTATACTGGGAATACCAATGCAAGCAAGACATACAGTGTTTGCCCTTGAGGAATTTACGTCCTGATGGGAGAAGAACACATAAAGGTGGTGATGGAAAGGGAGAGTTAAGAAGCAAAGGAGGAAGAGGGTATAATTGTGGAGGTATGGTCATAAGATAGCTGTGATGGCAACAGGAGCCCTGAACAAGGTAAGGAGGAAGCTCACCTCTCAGAGTTGGTGTCGCCAAGGGGCAGCATCCGAGTTTCTGATGGGGTAGAAAGTAGATCCATAGTGAATAAATGTGGCAAGGAGGAAAGCCAGCTGGAGATAGAAAGTGACATTTGTATGAGTAAGACTGGAAGGTTCCTTCACAACAGTAAACACTTTCTCAGAAATTGTAGGATTAAAGTCACTTAAAGGCAATTCACAGAATCTTAGATAGAGGGGACTTTGGTGCCCAAGAAGCTCAATCTGCATTTCAACAAGATTCCCCCTTCCAGTATAGTTGACAAGAAGCCACCCAGCTTTGGCCTGAAGACCTCTAGTGATGGGGAACTCACCAGCTCTGAAGGGAAATCATCTTACTTTGGAAAAGAACCAGGAGATGAACCATAGTTGCCATTTCTTCATTAACAAATGTTCGTCATTCATTGTGTTTAGAGTATTTATCAAATATTATCTGAGCTTGAAGGGAAGAACCAAGTTCATCAGATGAGTAATGAAGTTAGCCAGTGGGCTTTCAGTTACAGCAGCTGTCCCATATAATGCCTCAAACTGGCTGAGGCACATGTGACTACTGAAAAACAGTTCCTTTCCAAGGACTACAAAATAGGGCTGTAAGAAGGGGCTTTGGAAGGACAAGGCATTGGTTAAGTACGTCCCTTTGGGCAAAGAGCTAAGCAGGTGCATGAAATAAAGCAGCAATGAGGCAAGGAAGAGGGGGTGTAATCACAGAATGGATGTGACAGGAATAGAGGGGCCTCAAGGGCTGGACTCTTCCCAGAAGGCAAGAAAGCAGGACCAACGTGCATGAACAGAGCTTGACCCGTATTTGTTAGGAAGTAGATGAAAGTTTTTCTGCAGTCACATCAGCACAAATCATGGGAGCTAATGGGTAGGTCACCTGAAGAAACAGTCATAAGTCATTGTGTGAGTTTATTTTCCCTTCTTCAATCCAAGGAAGACCAAATCCATTCGGAGCCCTTGCTGGGCCTACAAGAATGATAGGAGGCCTCTTCTAGTGGGTCACAGCCAGGGCTATATTTATCCAGTGGTGAAATATAGTGGGGGAGCAGGGAGCTGGTTAGCTTCCAAAATCATGAAATATAGCATTTGGCTATTCCTGTGGATGAGCAGAATGAAAACTTGTTTGGGCCCTGTTTGGGTAGCTGTATTTTGCATCAAACCTACCTGAGGATGGATGGGAACTGCCACTCGTATGTCTCTGATTTTTTTTATTCCTGGAAACTATCCATGGCCAAATTCTCCAAACACTTCCCCTAACAGAAACCCAACAGAAAGGGATATCTGGATCACTCCAGAGAGAAGTTTCTTTCAACACAGGCCATCTCACTAGGGAAGGAATGGCCTAATGTCTGTGTTAGTCTCCCCAAGCCAAGTCAGTCATAATGGGCACCCTGGAGGCTTTCTCAAGGGATTGCTGCCAGTTTCCATTGTCATTTTGGAGGTGGAAATTGGCTTACCAAGTAGCCTTCATCGAGTTGCATTTTCCCCCTCTGGATTCTATTAATATTCAATAAATGCCTCATAAAATGAATTGTGCCCATCCATTTTTTGGTTAGCCTCACTACCTTAGGGTATGTTTCTGTGTGTGTGTGTGTGTGTGTGTGTGTGTGTGTGTGTGTGTGTACTATTTTCAGCCTCCCCCATTAAATACTTCACTATTAATTGCCATGAGTAATCCCAAAATGAGACGTTTTTTAAACTATGATTTTGTAAGAGTTTAAAAGAAATGGCTGAATTTCACAGAAGAAACATCAGCTTACTTTGATCTGGGTTTAATGACAATAACTTATCAAGGGCCTGACAAGCTCATTCAACATCGGCCCAAAGTACTCTTCTTGTTGAACACCACCAAATCACACTTCAATAACACCTTTCTTCTCCTCCAGGAGGATTTGTCAAGCACCCACATATTTACAGGGCAGCTTTGGAACAAATACAGAACGAATATATTGGAACAAATGCAACAAATGACACCGGTCTGATTCTGGCCTCCTGGGGATATGTCAATGAAAACCAAGAGTTTTCTACATGAAGCGTCTCTCTCAAAGATGTTCTTCAGACTTGTCTTTCAGAGTGAGTCACCATGTTTTTCCTCCTTCTCCAGCTGTGATAAGGGGAGGTGGGTGAGGGGCATGTAGCTATGCGGTATAGTGATAAAGGTCAGTGGATGCTACCTGCATTTGGAAGGGTACTCCTGCACCCATCTCATGCCTCCAGAGGCTAGCAAAGATGGAGGCTGGTGAAGGCTATGTAGAATCAAAGTAGGTCTGTATGGATCCCCCAAAGTGGATTACAGAAAAGTATAAAGTGGGAAACATGAAGCAGTTGAGGCATGACTGCTGTCCAGAACAAGGTGAATTCTTGGATAAACAATGCACAGAGAGCAGGTGCATCACATAGGTTAGAAAGACAATATGTGCGTATGGACAATGATTTGTAATTTATTTTATTTTTAACCTCTCATCCTATTGTCTGTCATTTGTATTTATTTTTTTAAACTTTGTTCATATCCTTTAACCACTTCATCTTTGGGGAGATGGTGATTGGTCTTATTTATTTGCATTAGTTCCTATATACAGGGGGTCCCAAAAGTCTAAGTGGTTTTAAACTTTAGTTGCTTAGATTTAGCTAAGACTTAAGTTTCTAAAGCTTAAAATTGTAATAAAGCTTTAAGGACATACTGTATCTTAGATACCAGATCTCTGTGAGAGGCATTTGATACATTTTTAAACAATTTAAAGCTTCCCTTTTATGCCAGTTGCATTAATTCTGTTTATGCAAAAGTTTTCCAATTTCAGTAATTAAAATACTCTAAAGCCAAAATTATTATCAAAAGATAAAATTATTTGTGACTGTCTCTGGGTCTTCTGGTAAATCAGTCAATCAGAACATTTGTTAAGTACCGACTAGATCCAGGTACTGTGCTTGGCAGTGAGGATGACATATAAAGACAAGCATGAAAAAATGCTTATTCTCAAGGAATTTGAAACCCACTGGTCATGAGTCATAACTGCAGAAGGCACCAGATCGGATCAAAAATAATAAATGGCATTGACATAGCACTTTAGGACTTGGAAAACAATATATAAATATGACCCCATTTTATCCCCAGAGGGACCCTGAGAAGTACCAGTTTCACAAAAGAGTAAACCAAGGAAGACAGTGGTTAAGCGATTTGTCCTGGGTCAGACAGCTAGTAAGTGCCTAAATCAAGATTTGAACTCAGGTCTTTCTGACTCCGGGTTCAGCGCTCTATCCACTATTCCACTTAGCAGCCCTGGTTCCCGTATAATTTGGAGGAAATAGCATTGATATTCAGGTGTAAAACTACTCTGAGTATACTGAAGTATTACATATTGATTCTGACCTGGATTTAGAATTGAACAGAAGAGGAAAAAAGGAGACTGGATTGTTTTCAGAAACTGAACAATGACGAAATAACCCCAAAGCTCCCCCTTAACCAATGTTCTTTTGGCCATACTGTCATGAAATAGTTCCAGCCATCAAAGAGTTAAAGATGTGTGTCATCTAAGAGACAACAGAGAGCCAAATGTTGGGGATGAACAGGCTGCAACGTTTTTCTAAAAACATTTTGTAGAAGAAGCATTGGAAAGGATCCCCACAGAGACACATGATTGGAAAAGGAGGCTGTCTAGTCACATGCATCAAAACCTTGAGACTCCCAATCAACAGTCTATGCACTATTTTCTATACCCATAGCACTGCCAAGAAATCTAGAGAAAGGTCATCAAAATAATGGGTAGTTCTGCTGTGAGGACTCATGTTTATATAGGTTGTAAATATTAATATAAATAAATTAATATATAAACACATAGGTTACAATATAATATAAATATATTTATTATCATAAATGATACATAAAATTAATATAAATAAATATATCTAAATATAGATTATAATACAATATACAAATATATTTGTTATAAATTATAATTATCAATTATAAATATATGTAAAATTAATATGAATAATTATATAAATATATAGGTTAAAATTATAGGTTATAAAGATACGGGCTGTCCTTTAAGGTTATAATGGAACAGTCTCCTCATATTGAGATAGATATTATATATATATACATATATATATAAATATGTATGCACACTATATATATATACATATATATATAAATATGTATACACACACTATATATATATATATATATATATATATATATATAAAATCTTCTCTTCTGTAAGATAAGTTTCATACTGATTACTGTTTGTGGTAGAAGCAAGAAAGAAAGAGGATGGTGCTGGGTATGCAATGATTTAGGGAGTTAAGAGTAGGGAGAGAAAATACCACAAAGAGGGAGTTAGGGTTAAGGTGCATCAGTCTGAGACATCATTATGGAAGATTTCAGACTGACTCAGAAATTTGAGTCTTTGATACTTAAAAGAAGTCAAAGGCAATGGTGGGGGGCAGGGTGGGGAAGGCCTCATATAAACCAGAATATTTATAACAACATTTTTATTGTGGAAAACTAAACAAAACTAGAAACAAATTGGGTAACCATTGACTGGGGATTGATTAGTCAAATTCTTATTTATGTAATAGGATGGAGGAATTCAGAGAAATATGGGAAGACTTGCGTAAAGCAGAATGAAGTAATCAGAAAGAGGAAAATAATTTGCACGTTGACCCCATTATTCAAATACACAAATATTCAAATGGATTGGGGATTTTATGAAGGTGGATGTTTTCCTCAATGATGCTAACTGTAATCTAACTATGCCTGCCCTCATTTCTGACTCTTGTCTTCCCATAGATTCAACACAGGAGAATCTACTCAATGTACTAAGAGACTTGTCCCCATCTCCTGATAAAACAAGGATGATGGATGGGCATCTACCCATCTGTCTACGTACAGATAGATGTGTATGTATATATTTTTTCAATCAAACATCTAGATGGGGCGGTGAGGTGGTGTAGTGAATAGAGCACCAGCCCTGGAGTTAGGAGGACCTGAGTTCAAATCCAGCCTCAGACATTTGACACACTTACTAGCCATGTGACCTTGGGCAAGTCACTTAACCCTGTTAGCCTCAGCTTCCTCATCTGAGAAGCATCAGGTGAAGATAGGGTCAAGTTAGAGCAAGAAAGTGGCTGAGGGGCAGGAAACCCAACACCGTATTTTACACACATGGTATAGGAATGAGCTGGGCTCTGCCCAGAAAACACCTATAGAACTTGATGGGAGGAGAGGCAGGAGGCACCCATAAAGGAAGACCTTCTCTAAGCAGATTCCCTTCATTTCCTACATTTTCTTGATTTTCCGTTGCTTCCTCTATAAGAGGAATGCCTGTCTCTAGAGAGCATGTCTTTCATTTGAGAGCAAAGCTCAGGGTTCCCTTAAAACCTGAAAGATTGAAGAAGCCTCTCCCAAAGGAATAATCCAGCTACATCTTTTAGCTATGCCCTATCTTAGGGAGACATGACCAAGACAGTGGAAGTCATAGTCACCAAAGGAGAGAATGAACATCCGGGGAGAGGAGCTGCAGAAATGCGAATCACAACGGAAGGACTAATCCAGAACAGCTCATGAAGCCCAGAGAGTGCCAGAAAAATCTGATTTATTTTTCTGACAAAATTATAAGTTTGTGAATGAGAAAATAATGTATTTTGGTTGGAGTAAAGCCCTTAAATTGAACCCATATGAATATGGTTGGGGAAATTAAAAAAAACTGCCCAGTTTTTGTTTTTGTTTTTAATGGACAGAATCTAGCATGCACATCAGAAAGCGGGATGTGGTGGAGAGTTCATCAGTCTGGAGCTTGTTATTAAAGAATATCTGGCTGCATCCATGCTGGTTCTAGACAACATGTTCCTATGTGGTTTGCCTTTTCAATTAATTTTCTACTTTAAAGTTCAAAGATTTGAATTTGCTTCAGAAATTGGGCCAGTGATTCCCAAGAAGTAGGGACCATGATTTTCATTGTCTGACACTGTGTTATTGTCTGACTGGGCTTCTCTATGTCCTCCTTTCCTCCTCCACTTAACCAATTCCATAATTACTAGGCAACTCCCAATCAGCTCAGTTAGAAATGAATCCATGTGCCGAATATCTGCTGTACACACACAGAGGAGAGGGCGAATGCTGGAAGCGAAGGGGCCCTGCCTACAGACAGCTTACAGTCTAGAAAGAAAAAAAGAAACCAAGAGGTCTGGAGGAAGCATCAGGGACTGAGAATGGAATTCCAGAATCTCAGAAAGGCCACCTACTCTGCTAGGCAAATACTTTAATGACATTATGGCATCACCGATGGTGGGCTAGGCAAGGAGCCAAGAAGATGAGGGCTTAAATCCCATCTCTGATGTGGGCCAGCCCTGCGATCATGGATAAGTCCTATGGCCTTGCAGATTCACTTTCTTCTTCTGTAAAATGGGAATGATCATATTTGCAGTATATACTTGAGACAGCTATTATAAGGTTAGTGGATATAAAGGGTTTTGCAAAGCCCAGAGGGCTGTATAAATTCCAACTATTATTAGGTATAAAATGGAGAAAATGAGATGAGATCTCATAGAATTTAATGAAATGCCTGCTATATTCCAGGAATTGTGCTTAGTTATGGGGACAGAAAGAAAGATGAAAGACAGTCCCTGCCCTCCAGGAGCTCTTAGTCAACAAAGGGATGACCTCTGAGGTCCCTGGTGACATTAAGTCCTTGATCCCAAGGATACTATGACACAAGAAGGGAGGGGTAGTGTCAGGGCAAGAACACTGGAACTAGGAGAAACCTGGAAAGGAATCCTGCCTCCAACAGTTACGCTAGAGGTGATTCTCCTCAATCCTCTGAGCCTCCATTGCTCCATAGTCTGTGGAAAAGGTACAACAGCTAACATTGAGAGTTGGAAAGTACCTTTCAGACATTATCTCATTTTATCCTCACAACGAACCTAGAAAGTAGATGCTGCTACTACCCCCATTTTAGAGATGAGTCAACTGAGACAGACTTAACCCGACACAGAAAACTTGGAAGTAATCAAAGCCACATTTGAACTCAGGTCTTCCTGACTCCAGGTCTGAAAACCTATCCACTGTGCCATCTACCTGGAGTTCTTACTTTAGAGGGATATTGTTAAGATTAAATGAGATAATGTATAGACAGCACTTTATAAGCACAAGAACAAACAAAATACCTTTGTTAACAGGTCCACACAGGCACACTGGAAGACAGTGTGAGCTAGTTCTATATGGAGATATGGGAGTTGGGCTTCAGACACTGACTAATAAGTCTTGGGCAAATCATTTAACCTGCTATACTCCAGGTAACTCCCTGGGACCTGAATGCTAAGTCATAGACTACTTGTCATCTGTGCTTCCTTAAGGAGTTCCCATACTGGGAGTTACCTACACTACAAAATCACAAATCTTTCATCTATCTGTATATAAGGAGACAGAGAGAGAGACAGAGACAGAGACAGAGACAGAGACAGAGACAGAGAGACAGAGACAGAAAAACAGAGAAGAGAGATTTGGATCTATATATATATATACATAATTATAACAATATATCTTTTTATATAACTATATATGTATATATACATAAATGCATACACATATGTACACATTTACATATACACATATATACATACATGGAAATTCATAGGCACAGCTTGAGAGGCAGGAAAGGAAGTGGAGCCTAGTGGGTAGACCCACGAAGACCGAGGTTCAAGATCTGCCTTTCATGCTTATCCTGGCTGTGGGATCACCATTCAATGCTCCCATTGCACTCTCTAAGCCATGAGTTCTATAGTAGGCATTGACTTGCATTGGGAGAGGGAGATTCTTCCCCATAGTAAAAGCAAAGGTCCTATACCTATTCCTGTGGACTAAAGTTAGCTTTGTTTTGAGATTTTTTTTTGTGGGGGGAGGCTCTCATGATACTCCTTGAGGCGCTTTTGTTGTTGTTCAGTCATGTCGATTCTTTGTGACCTCATGGAACATAGCCCTCCACTGAGGCACCCTGGAGTGTACCAAAATGATAAGGGCACCTCTGACCTAAAGAGATTAGAGAATACAGGAGAGCTTCTTACAGGGTTCCAGTCTGGACAAAAAATCAGAAAAATTAAAAGGGAAACAAGATAGAGACAAAAGAGGACCCTTTCAAAGTGCAAGGAATCTGAGGAAGGACTCTAAGAAACTAACCCCCAATATCATGTCTATAAGAACTAGTAATTATGATGGATTCTTTTAACTATTGGACAACTCCTATAAGCCAAACATTATCAGAGGACACAGCTAAACATACAATTATTTTGTTTCCTAATACTTGTTTTGTAGCTTTGTGAGCAATAACCAACCACTCAAGCTCTTCCCAAAAATGTTGGGTTTTTTATTCGTATTTACTTATTTCCTTTCCAAGCTCACCACTCTCCACCATTATAATCTGGATCTGTGCTCTCCCAACATGTGGGAAATCTGTGTTATTTATCCTAGATGATAGTTCCTAAAGCTCTGGGATGTTAGAGTTGTTAGGTGCAGCCACAGGAGAACATGATGAATCAAATATGGAAGTCAATCCATCATTATTATTTGTTTGATGCTCTTGTAAGTAAAGAAACATTTATTTATCATCGCAGAAACACCAGTTTGGCTGATATGACAGACAAAGGAAATTGTTAAATGTCGGATATAGAAAAATTGGGACAATAATGCACTGTTGGTGGAACTAATCGACCATTCTGGAGCACAATTTGGAACTATGTGCCAAGGGCTATAAACTCCACAGCCTTTGATCTGACAATACCACGACTAGATCTCTATTCCAGAAGAGATTTTTTTAAAGCAATTGGGGTTAAGTAACTTGCTCAAGGTTACACGGCTAGTCATTATTTATGTGTGGGTGCTCATTTTCTGAGGCCGGATTCGATCTCGGGTCATCCCAACTCCGAGGCCGGCGCTCTTACTCACTGCGCCACCTAGCTGCCCCGAAAAGAGATTTTTTAGAAAGTAAAAAAAAGTCGATTTGTAGAAAAATATTTATAGCATCTCTTTTATAGGGGCTGCCATCAGCTGGGGAATGGCTGACAAGTGATGGTATATGATTGTAACAGATTTTTCCCCCCTCAAGGAAAATGTAGAGGTGTGTGAAGATTTCTAGGGAACACCCATTCTCAAGTATTTGAAGTGCTCTTGTGAGAAATGGGATCTACTTCTTCTTGGCTTCAAATGTCTGGAATCCAAAGGCAAGTTCAGGTGGAATGTGAAAAAAAACATTGAACAAGGAGTACTAGGGGAAGGTTAGTGAGAGATGTCTAGGCTCTCCAGGGAGGAAATGGCCCCTTGCCTTGGAAGGGATACAGTAAAAGCTGTATTGGTGGCCAACTCTTTAGTATTCTACAATTAGATTCTTGTTCAGGTATGGCCTGGACTCTGGTTTCCAAGACCCCTTTCTCTCCTAAGAGTCTAGGACCCTCTAAGTGTTTGGCTTTAAATGATCTTTACATTAGCACATTTGAGCTATAACTGGAAGATGTTTTGTAAATAAACTAAAAATTTGTGGGGTTTTTTGTGTTTGTTTTTTGTTTTTTGTTTTTACCAACTCAACAAAACTTCAATTTACTAATCATACAAGTAATAGAACTATAGGGAGTTGCAGGTGATAAAACAGTCTGTAGATAAAGCAATACTCCGCCAAGTGGCATGATGTGAGAACAGACACACTTGAGAGCCTATCCCAGCATGCTTCCTGGAATTCCCACATCAATAAAGGAATTGGGGCATTATTAGTTTAAAGAAATGGTAACAAATTAGAGGACCTCAGCAACAACTTTGGCGATTATGGAGAACAAAGACTGTGTTTGTTTATTTTTCTGTTTGAAGATTTTTCTATAAAATTTGTAGATTTTTACTAATGAATTCTAGAAGAAATAAATCAAAGACATCATCCACATCTGGCTTAGTAAACACAACAGTAATATTAAAGAGGAAAAATGTGTGTGGGGGGAAGAGGTAATGTGGTCAAATTACAAACTATTTGGGATATGTCCATTTTAAATAACAAAAGACAAATGCCTGTTCTACTTTAGGATACAAATATTCTTTTAGGTCCTTTACCAAAGTAAGATATTAGAGAATGAATGGACTCTGATACAAACAAACCAAGACAAAAACCAAACAAACAAAGAAGCAATAGGCTACAATGCAAGGAAAGCAGTGTATACAAATGCATTCCAACCTATCACGTTGGTCATCACTAAATACCCTTGTGGTGGAGAGGGCGCATGGTTTTAAAGAAAATGCTACACAGATCAACTACACAAATCAGACATCTAAACATTCCCTTAGTTCTTGACTAGTTTTATTTCCAAAGCATGATTATCCAAAGGATCCTTTGAATTGTTTAGCTTGAAAGACAGTCATTACATATGGAACTTTTAATTTAATTTTGCAAGGGGTGGGATGTGTTTTCTTTTTTGAATATGTCAATGTTTAAGAAAGTACACAGGAAAGGAGAGTCAAAGACAGGGAATCTCTATAAGTCATAACCCAAAGTCTTTGGTAAGATACTTCTTTTCAAAAGAGATCTCTAAGATCTGGTTTGGGAGGTGATTGGAGGGGAGGGGAGGGGAGGGGAGTACAAAAGCAGCTGAAGCTGCTGCCTCAATTCTTTCTGATTGGTGGATGATGCTGGTCCATTGTGGAAAGGAATATGTTTGAGGTCCTCGTGAATAAAAGCACATCGCTATCACCAATGCTATCAAAACTCACATTTCCTTAAGTTTTCATGCTGTACATACATTATTTCCTTTGATCCCCTCAAAAACCCTGGGCAGAGGGAAGGTACTGTTAGCAGACAGCAGGGAGCTGTTAGGAGTTAGGTATTATTGGGTCCATTTTATGCATGATGAACTGAGATGATGAGAAGTCAAATCACTTGTCTACAGTCACACAGCCAGTTTGTATCTGAGCAGGAATCCGAACCCAGGTATTCCTGTCCACAAATACAACATTCACTATACTTGCTGCCTATTTAGAATGTGGTTATATTGACAAAAGAGCAAAAATGAACTTAAAATATATGAATTCAAACCGAACATAAGAGCCAGAAGTGATTTATTCTGGGGGGGAGAGGAAGTGGCATGGGCATAAGCCAGGCCATTATGAAAGTTCCACATCTGGCATTGCTTATGGCAGCCCTAACTAAGATAAAAAGAAGTTATAGCAGGTCCAGCAGGCCAATGACCATGGCACTGACACTACGTATCCCTTACAGCATCTAGAACGTGGCAAAATACATAATAGGTGATCAAGAAATACTCAGGATTACAAAATCTCAGAGTTGCAAGGGGCAGTGGCCCTTTGGTCCAACAAACCAAACGTTGTACCTGAAACTTTAATCCCTACCACAGCATTCTCAACAAGGAGTCATTGGGCCTTTGCTCCAATGAGGGACAACCTACTACCCATGGTGCTATTGCTTTCAAGGCTTCCTATTCTACTATGGGAGACCTCTAGTTCTTAGGAAGGTTTCTGGATGTCCAAACTAAATCTGCCTCTGCACTTTTTGCTCATTACAGCTCCTACTTCTGAAGCCAGACAGGACATGGCTAATCCTTCTTCTAATTACAGCCTTATAAACACAAGAATATTCACCAAATTGACTTCTAAGACAGTTTTGACCACCTTGATCTGGGTTCCATTTCTTCTTATTGAGAGCACCATGCAAAACCCCCTCTCTGTGAGATTCTTGTCCATATACTCCTAGAAAGCTAATAAGGAGGCTCTATTCAGCACACTGGAGACCTTCATTTGTTCTTTTTTTTTAATTTAAGAAATATTTATTTTATTTCATTTCCATTTTCAACATTCACTTTTATAAGATTTTGAGTTTAAATATTTTCTCCATCCTTTCCCTCCCCCTCCTTAAGAAAGCATGCAACTGGGGGAGTAGTCAAAATGGTGGAGTAAAGGGGCAGCTCAGTGGCGCAGTGAGTAAGAGTGCCAGCCCTGGAGTTGGGACAACCTAGGATCGGAACTGGCCTCAGAAAATGAGCACCCACACATAAATAATGACTGGCCATGTAACCTTGAGCAAGTTACTTAACCCCAATTGCTTTAAAAAAAAAAAAAGATGGCGGAGTAGAAACAGGACTTCCTCAGGGCTCCTCTCACACTTCATCCAATTTATGTAAAAGGTGACTCTGAACAAACTTTGGAGCTACAGAAACCACAAAATGACACAGGGAAGCTAACCTCCCATTGAGGAAAGCCTGGCAGGCCAGCAGGAAATGGCCAGCACAGTACCCTGGGAGCTGACCCCAGCCCCAAGCCTGCCAGAAGTTTTAGCTTCAGGGTGGGCCTGACCAGCCGCTGCCTAGAGAGACTTAAGATCACCAGCAGCTGTGCCGGTTTCCAGAATTATCAACACATAGATGCTAAGGACAAAGTGAGAGGTCAGTACAGTATGGACTTTGAGATCCAGTAGTTCGGGAGTGTGGTCCGGCCTTTATCCCCTGGAGGGAGAAGCAGCTGCCACATGGCAGCTTTAGCTATAGGCCTGCAGACTGTAGGGGGACCAAGCATCGAGTCTGAGGGATAATCATTCTTGCTTTAACCTGCTTGGATCTGGATTGCAATCTAGGGTGGAGGTCCCAGGGTGTGTGACCAGTGTGCCAGAGCGTGTGGAGGCTTAGAGAAGGCACCCAGCTAAAACCTTTGGTAGCTGAGAAAACCCCAGCAATTGGGACACAGATCCCCTGTCTGGTAGCAGAGTCCTACTGTGGAAAAAAAAACTCAAAAATCAAGTAATTGAATGGCAACATGAGCAGGCAAAGGAAGCAAAGCAAGGAAAGAAATCCAACTTTGCACCCCTATTTTGGTGACAAAAAGGATCAAAGCATGGAACAGAAGGAAGACAGTGAAGTCAGAATCCCTGCACCAAAAGCTTCCAACAAAAGAATAAGCTGCTTACAGGTCATAGAGGAGCTTAAGAAGGATTTTGAAAACCAAATAAGAGAAGTGGAGGAAAAATTGGGAAGAGAAATGAGGACAATGCAAGAAAATTGTGAAATGAGAGTCAACAATCTGACTGAAGAAAATAACACCTTAAAAACAGACTAACTCAAATGGAAAAAGAGGCTCGTTCAGGAGAAGAATGCCTTAAAAAGCCGAATTTGCCAGATGGGAAAAGAATCTCAAAAGCTCACAATTCCTTCAGAATTAGATTGGAACAAATGGAAGCTAATGACTTTATGAGAAATCAAGATGCTATTAAACAGATCTAAACAAATGAAAAAATAGAAGACAAGGTGAAATATCTCATTGGAAAAACCACTAACCTGGAAAATAGATCCAGGAGAATTTAAAAATTATTGAACTACCTGAAAGTCATGATCAAAAAAAGAACATAGAAATCACCCTTCAAGAAATTCTCAAGGAAAATTGCCCTGATGTTTTAGAACCAGAGGGCAAAATAGAGGTTGAAAGAATCCACTGATCACCTCCTGAAAAAGATACCAAAAAGAAAACTCCTAGGAATATTATTATAGTAAGGTTCTGGAGTTCCTAGATCAAGGAGGAAATATTAGAAGCAGCCAGGAAGAAACAATTTCTTTCTCTCCCTTTCTTTCTTTCTTTCTTTCTTTCTTTCTTTCTTTCTTTCTTTCTTTCTTTCTTTCTTTCTTCCTTCCTTCCTTCCTTCCTTCCTTTCTGTAGGGCAATTGGGGTTAAGTGACTTGCCCAAAGTCACATGGCTAGTAAGTGTGTCAAGCATTTGAGGCCAGATTTGAACTCAGGTCCTCCTGACTCCAGGGCCAGTGCTCTATTCATTCCATCACCTAGCCACCCCTAGGAAGAAACAATTTCAATATTGTGTAAACACAATCAGGATAACTCAGGACCTGGCAGGTTCTACACTGAGGCATCAAAGGGCTTGGAATATAATATTCCAAAGGTCAAAGGAGCTGGGATTAAAACCAAGAATCACCTACCCAGAAAAACTGAGTATCATGTTTCAGGGGAAAATATGGTCATTCAATTGAATAGAGGACTTTTAAGCATTCTTTTTTTTTTAATTGGCATATTTGTTTATTTCTCATTTTGTGAAAATGTCCTTATTTTATTTAAGTTGCAAAAACAAATTTCAACTCTGACTGCTATGCAAAAGAAAGGACTGAAGGTATCTGTTTTGCAATGAACTTTACAGTTCTCAATCACCCCCACCCCCACCACCCCAACACACAACATGCTATATGAAAAAAGTTACTAACTGAACTACAGGTATTAAATACTGAAAAAGTTAACAGTTTATTATAATTTATTTTATTTAACAATCTAGGAAGTTCACAGCCATCAGCAATTTCAGTGCAATTTCAGGTGCAATTGGGAATTCAGGAATCTCTGTAGAGCTGTTAGTGTAGCGAACCTTGTAGGTAAAATACATGCATACTTTTGATAGCACATGTGATGGAATTTCTCTAAAATTAACCTCATTGGTTTCGTTTTCAGCAAACTGACCTGGGCCACTTAACATGACTTTTATTGTTCCTGATGTTAAAGCATGCTCCCTTTTTACAATAAATTCATGACCATCAGAAGATATCAATTTCACATACATAGCATCTGGGCCCTCACACCCACCCTATGTTTTCTCTTCTCCATCCGTTATCTCCTTATGAAATTATATTGTTTCCACAGGAATTTTAACAAAACCCTTGTCAGTTCTGCAGCGGCTGCAGCTCGGTCCCCACTCACCGCCACAGCCCACTTTTAAGCATTCTTGATGCAAAAACCAGAGCTGAATAGAAAATTTGACATTCTGATACAAGAAGCAAGAGAAGCATGAGAAGGTAAACAGAGAAAAGAAATCATAAGGAACTTATCAAAGTTGAACTATTTATATTCCTACATGGAAAATGATAATTGTAACTTATGAAACTTTTCTCAGTATGAGAATAGTTGAAGGGAATAGAAATGTATATACATATAGGGTATATGGGCGTATGAATACATATGTGAGTGTGTGCATATATGTGTACATATAGGAGGGTATATAGGTATATGAATACATATGTGAGTGTGTGTATATATGTATATAGATATACATAGATAGAGGGACAGGACCAATTTAATAGGAAGGGATAATACTTAAAAGTTGAAATTAAGAGGTGAGAGAGGAATATAATGAGAGGAGATGGGAAGAGACAGAATGGGGTAAACTATCTCATATAGAAGAGGCAAGGGGAAATGGTTACAATAGAGAGGAAGAACAGGAAGGCAAAAAGGACTGGGTCAACCTTATTCTCATTGAATTTGGCTTAGGAAGGGAATGACACACACACTAAATAGGGTATCTCACCCTTCAGGAGAGTAGGGGGAAAGGAGATGAGAAGGGGAATGATGGAGGGGAGGACAGGTTGGGGGGTAGGGTAGTTAGAAGCACACTCTTTTGAAAAAGGACAGGGTCAAAGTAGAGATTAGTACAAGTGGGTGGGGGAGGGATAGGATGGAGGGAAATATAGTCAGTCTTTCACAATATATCCACTATGGAAATGTTTTGTGTAGCTACACATGTACAACCTCTATTGAATTGCTTATCTTCCCAATAAGGGTGGGCAATGAGGGAGGAAGGGAAAGAATCTGTAATTCAAAGTTTTAAAATCAAATGTTTAATATATATATATATATGCTATTATTAATATTATTTTACATGTAACTGGGAAATAAGACATACAGGCACTGGGGCATAACATCCACGGTGCCCTACTGGAAAGTCAGAGGGAGGATGGGGGAAGATATGGGAGAGAGCAGATTGGAGGAGGGGATATCCAGTGGGATTGCTATTTTGGGGTGGTGGGTAGGGGAAAAATGGGAAGAAAATTTGCAACTCAAAATCTTACAGCAATGAATGATGTAAACTAGAAGTTAATAAAGCATTTAATAAAGTAAAAAAACAAAGAAGGCATGCAATCTGATATAGGCTATACATGTACAATCATATTAAACACATTTCCACATTATTTATGTTTAAAATTCGTTTTTATAAAAATTTTGAGTTCCAAATTTTTTCTCTCCCTCTTACCTTCCTTCTCCCTGAGACAGTAAGCAATTTGATGTAAGCTATACATGTTCACAAATGCAAAATATATTACTATATTTGTCATGTTGTGAAAGAAGACACAGGCTCAAAAGGGGAAAGAAACATTAAAAATGCAAAAAAATGAAATAGTATGCTTTGGTCTGCATTCAGACTGCATCAATTCTTTCTTTGGAGGTAGATAGCATTTTCCACTGTGAATCCCTTGGAATTGTCTTGGGTCATTGTATTGCTGAAAATAGTTAAGTCATTCACAGTTGATCATCATCCAGTATTGCTGTTACTGTACAATGTTTCCCTGGTTCTGTTCACTTCACTTTTCATCAGTTCATATTAGTCTTTCCAGGTTTTTCTGAAAGCTGTTTGCAAGAAGCTTATATTTTAACAGGAGATAATACATTTAGGTGAGTGGTGGCCAGGGAAATACGTTTTTTGCCTGACAAGTCACAAGGATGGCAAATGGAGTAATTAAGCAGTCCATTGACATTTCCTTTTCAGATGCAATGGTAGGTAATGTTGACTTGATTAGTAATTAGAATAGGAAGTGGAAACAGAAGTAGGGAGCTACCTATTGTATATATTGGCTACAGGATGGAAGCTGAGGATCCATGGGAGTTCAGAGCTGAGTATCTTAAGTCTTCTTGAACATGACTTCTGGGAGTCCTATTTGGAGGATAGAGAAGCTACAGAAAGTAGAAAATGGCTAATGTGGAGATAAGGACCCCTGATATGACTTCTTCCCTTAAAGCAGAATTGTCTAAGCTGTGAGGTGTTAATTATGAAGGATTACAAAACTCTTGGGGAGGAAGTGAGAAACAATGGTCAAAATTAGTATATATTTCAAAATAATTCCTTTAAAATACATTTTTTCAATGAAAATAAAGTTTAAATCAAAATTAACAGAAGCAAAACTAACATGGCAAATTCATTCAATCTAACAGGGAATGCAACACAGTAATTATTTAATGCTATATGTGTAAACAAGGGCAAATTTAAGCTGGCACATGTCACATCTCAACACAGGCAACATGCATCTGTTGCCATCAGCAGTTTGTTGAGGTAATGGGATTTTAGGGGTGCTTGAGACCCCAAAATACCAACACACTGGGCCCTGTTAAATGAATTCAACTCAAACCTTCTTTCAGCCAAAGAAAAGCAAAGTTTATTAAAGATTCACCATAATAGGTAGACTCTTAAGGAGCCTAAGTATTTATGAGGCTTGTATTGGACAAGCCATGAAGAATCATCTGACAGAGTGAGTCTGTGCTAGATTAATCTCAGCCATCATTTGTTTTTTTAATGCCCCATGGGCACCAGTGGAGTCCCCAGACTACCTGCCACCCCTCATTCTCTGTATACCCCCAACTCACCTCCTTATGGCATCTGCAACTCCTTTTTTACTTCCCAAACTGATGAGTCCCTGAATCCAACTTGAACTTCTCTGAAACTACTCACTCCTGTCTCCTCCTCCCTACTTTGTATTACTGCTAACTTTTTTTCAGTCAAATGCCCCCCCAAAGTCCCCTAGTTCAGGCCTTGTCATCTTTTATTACCTGATTTTGAAAGGCCCTGGGCAAGTCACTTACCCTCTGCCTGCCTCAGTTTCCTTCTATGTAAAGTGGAGATAAACTCTCAGTGTTACTGTGAGGATCAAAGGCGATAAGGTGCAAAAAAGGCCTTGCAAGCCCTACAGTGAAATGCAAATTCAATTACTGCTATTATTATTGTTTACCTTCCCAGTAGAATTCCAAAAGGCTTTCCAACATGGTTGCACCAACTCAGAGTTCCACCAAGGCTGTGTACTGGTGCACCATCTTTCATCAATGTTTCCAAGCCTGATTCCCACCTTCTGACATCTCTTCCGGTTTTCTGAATATGCGGTGATGTCTCAGAGTTGTGGCTTGGTTTTCTGGAGCGATCTTTCATATGGTCGCTGTTGATGTTCAGTTGTTTTTGGTCATGCTCCACACTTAGTAACCTCATTTGGGTCTTGACAGAGCTTCAGGAGTGGTTTGTCATTTCTTTCTCCAACTCATTTTACAGATAAAGAAACTAAGGCAAACATGGTTAAGTGACTTGCCTAAGGTCACATAGCTAGTAAGTACCTGGCTCCAGATATAAACTCAGAAAGATGAGTTTGGCACTCCATCCACTGTACCACCTAGCTGTCCCTCCATATGGTTGTTAATATCTTAGAACTCTTTTTTTGAGAATTCTGTGAACCTATAAATTCTTCTTTTCAGAACTATTTGTCCATTGGCCATTTATTCACTAGGGAATGGATAACTGATTTTATTAATTTGATAGCTTCATATATAGTTTGTATATGATGCCATAATCAGAGATATTTTAAGTATTTTTCTCCCAGCTGCCACCCTTCTTATTCAAGTTGTATTTATTTGGGTCATTCAAAATTATTTTAATTTCATGTAGATGACTGCTATTTCTAATCAACATACTGCTGAAAAGTTTATAAGGTCTTTCTCATTCTAACTTCAGAGTATGAACACTGTTTGTATAAGGAAGGACCAGTATGGGAATTAATTTGCAAAAGAAAGTGGCTTGCAATTATTTTCTCAACTACAACACCGATTACATCATAAATTTGGAAAACACAAAAGTTTTGGCACTAGAGCCACTGGGACTGTTTCATTAGCTTATAGACTGGCTGGCCCACAGTGTTGTAATGCAATGTGAATACATCAATAGAGCTGTATAATGATTCCCAATGGTAAAGCCAATGGAAATTCTCCAAAGCTGTATCAAGGCATTTCAATATGCCATTGACCTATCAAATTATTGTCAACTAGATAGTTGTGGCCACAACTCTTTTCTTTTATATTAAACAGACCATAAAGAATCTCTCTGGATAAGAAACCCTTTGAAAAGTATATTAAACTTCCAAACTGAAATTCCCATGCCTTAATTCACCCAAGAATTCTAGTTCATTCTATAACAAATTTGGCCTATGCAAATGTCCATGTGACATTGTGAAAAGTGATTTTCTTTAAAATAGACCTTTAGATTGAGGAACCAAAGAGCAGCAATGACCATGAGTCCACTGATGTTTGTCCCCCTCCCTGAGTTTTCTGACTCTGGGACTTGTCCCTTTCTCTTGAGATGGAGGACTGTTGGAGAGAAAGACACAGAAGTGTGACTTCAGTTGTTAACAATTATGCTTTCTCTCTTCCACACATCATTCTTCCACCTCTTTTATTACCTCTTAGCTGTTGACTGTCCTTGAAAGCTTCAGTTCTGACTGTGCCTCTGACATGATCCCCATTTCTAATCCCTTAAAATGAGGGTTAGGTAAATGCATGGACACTGAGTCTAGGTAGATGGTTCCTTTTATTGTAAACCCTTCAGTGCAGCATGCAATCTTTGCATTGATTCAATTCATGTCCCATTGACTTTAGAAATGGGAGGTGCTTCATTCAGAGGTTACCAAACCATCCTCCTCTTTTTTTTTTTTTTTGCTTTTTAGAGGGCAATTGGGGTCAAGTGACTTGCCCAAGGTCACATGGCTAGTTTTTGTGTTAAGTGTCTGAAGCCTCATTTGAACTCAGGCCCTCCTGATTCCAGGGCGGATGCTCTATTCACTGTGCCACCTAGCCACCCGAATCCTTCTTTTTCTATAGAGATAGAGATAGTCCCAGAGAAGCAAAGTAACTTTTCTGAATCCTACAAGCATTAAGGGTGAATCCAAGATTTGAATCTATGGCTTATGATTCCAGGTCCAGAGCTTAGGAATTCATACCCCTCCATGTAGCCTCCAACTTCTTTTGTAGAGCTGGGCTTTGCCATCCCCCCTGGTTGCCTACATGACTTTTGTCTCCCCACACAAAAGCTCCACATCCCCACAACATGCATTGTTTCTGACCATGATTCTAGATGTGGGTGACCTATACATTAAGACCTACACTTTTCTCCTGGAGAAAATCTTCAGGTCATCAAAGTCTTGCTCAGTCCACTGCCCTGCCAATTTTGTCTGTGCCTAGATACCAGCATGGAGGGAACTCATTGCTCAAGAAGTAACTGTAGAAATCATATAGTGGTGAAGCTGAGCAACATGGAATTGCTGTGGGGAGGAGTTAAGGGAGGGAAGATGTACTCCACTAAGAAAGGTGCCCCCTTCCCAAGTCATAGGGCTAAAGATGTACCTAGCTCCTGGGAAAAGTCAGGGACACCATCCAAGGAATCCTGCCCACCCCCACCCCCCCAAGTCACTGGACTTGGCTAATACTTTTCCAGTCTTTTTACCTCATTCCCCAACAGATATTCTTCAGTGACCCTGGCCTCCTAGCTGTTCCAATGAGATATTCTATCTCTTGGTTCTGGGCATTTTCTCTGATTTTCACCCATGCCTGGAATGCTCTCTTTCCTCTGCAAAAGAGAGCCCAAGATTTGGTGACCCAGTCTCTCCTACAAGACAACTCTGACTCAGGTATCCAATGGAGGGTCCCTTCCCAGCCCCTCCTAACCGAGGAAAATCTGCCATTAGAACAGAATATGGCAAGGCTGGTCCCTGATGAGGCCATGGAGCCAAAGGCAGCATCCTTCCTTCCCCTCTTTAGTTGCTGAACCTTAGAAAGATGAGCCCCAGCACTGAGAGAGGAGATGGGAAGGGGATAATTAATTGGGATTGACTAGATGACCGCCTGTTTTGTTTTGGTGTTTGTTATAAAAATAATTTTTATAGAATGAAGAGCTAAATAAGCAAAACCAAGAAAATGTATGCAGTAATAGCAATGTTATTTTAAGGAGGATTTTGAGAGAATAAGTTATTTTGACCATTATAAATACTCAAATTCACTATGAAGGACATGAAGAAAGACATTCTCTGATTCTAAAGAAAGAGCTGAGAAATAAAATATGCATAGAATAATTTTACATATATGTACATATATTATATATGTATATATACACATACATACATACACACATGCGTTTTTAGATATATACTTATTTGTGTCTAATGGTAGCCACCTCTAAGGCAGGGGTGGGGGAATAAAAGAAAAAATTCACATGATAAATTTGTTGTATATTTCAAAGAAATGGCAAGTTGTGCATAGTTGGGTTGCAGTTTCATGTGCAAACATGTAAATGCTTGATTTATTCCATACATTAAAAATAAAATAAATTGTAAAAAATAATAGCAGCTCCTTTATGCCAGGCACTCTGCTAAGGGCTTTTACAAATATTTCATTTGAGCCTCACAACAATCCTGGGAGGGAGTTACTCTTATCCTTACTTTGCAGTTGGGGAAACTGGGATAAACAGAGGTTAAATGAACTGCCCAGGGTCACACAGATAGGAAGCATCTGAGGCAGGATCTGAACTCATGTCTTCCTAACTCTGAGCCTGGTGGGCTATCTACTGCACCACCACGATGCCCCGCTAGATTAAAAGCTGCACCTTTTAGACTGAGTTTCTGTGATCCTGTGATAATTTGATAAAACTGTTGAAGGGAAACTTATTAGTTATGCAGATCTTACTTCTAAGGGAAGATGTGGATACCTTTGGGGGGGGGGGGGAGAAGGCTTATGGCTTAAATATCTTCAGTTATCATTGAGTTTGTAGGGTTAAGATTGCAACCAATTTGCAGTATAAAAATCATGCTAAAAAATGTTCCTTATATGTTAAAGATCACCAATCATTGTGTCATTTTTATTTCTATTACATTGTGCCCACATTGTGTGTGTTGTGCTTCTGGTTCTATTTCACTTTGTATCAGTTGCTATGTTTTTCCACACTTCTCTAGGTTCTTCAGGATCATGTTCCTGCAGGGGCAGTGATGTCCCATGGCTTTTGTGTACGGTTCTTTTCTAGTCAATGGGTATCTCCTTTGTTTCCAGTTCTTTGCTTCCACAAGGGAGGGATCTGAGGAGCATGAAGTAAGCAGGAGAGACAATCCAAGCACGGGGCAGTCCGGAGAGATCCACAGGGCAGTGCAGGGCAATGCATCCCAGAAATTCAGTCTGATGAGAATGTGAAGGGCACGAAGAGGAATTAAATGAACGATAAGAAATAAGCCTTAAAAATAGGTGACGTCAGACTGTGAAGCACTGTAAATGGCTGACAGGGAAGTTTGTGCTTGATCCTGGAGGCAGCAGGAAAGTGGTGCAGCAGGTGGTGGTAGGAGCTGTGTAGGTGATGGCTATGGGAGAGGAGACTGGACACAGGGAGACTGGGTGGGAAGCTCACTTCAGGTTTCTTCTGCTGTGGTGGCCCAGACATATCACTCATTTGGAATCTCTTCGAAAACTTTCTAGGGGCCCTTGGGGACTCCTGAGGGAAGCAACTTTGGCTTTCTTTCTATCCTCAGTGCTTAGAAAAGTGTCTGGCCCACAGTAGGAGCATAATAAATGCTTACTGACTGACCCTTAGTTCTCCCAGATTACTCTGGGGAGCCTATGAATCTATGAGCTTCTCTGCTCAAGACATGGATAGGAAAGGAACCTGAACCAGAGAAGGAAGCCTGGGCAGTGGTAAGGAAGTAGGCAAGCCCAGACTCCAAGGAATGGGGCCACCTGGATAGACAAGAACCTAGTGGCAATGTTGCAGGGTCAAGGTTCCAGGCAGGAGCTGGGAGCTATTCAAGCTTTGTGTGGATTCATGGAGATGTGGTCCATGTCTGATTCAAACAGAGATCTCCATGAATCTATACCCAGGGCAATGCCCATGGGACCACATTGCCTCTCAACATAAAGTTAATAACGTCGGACATTTCTGTAGCACACTGAGGTTTGCAAAGTACTTTATGAACACATTTGATCTTTTCAACACACTGGGGAGGTAAGTACTAGGTTTATAATATCAGAATCACAGAATTTAAGAATGGGATGAGATCTCAGCCATCACTGAACCCCTGCATAACCATGTCCAGATACAGCTGTGGCTATATATACACAAACATATTCACACATGGCTGTTTATACCTACATGCATGTGAATGCATGCATGTTTGTGTGTGTGTTTCATCCTAGAGGCCATAGAAAGCCATTGAAGGTTTTTCAGCAGTATGGTGCCAGGGGTTTTGAAGCTGGGTCTCTCTGAATTCCAAGTCACCAAGGGAGGGGAAGAGAAGGGCTGCCACACTCAGGAGAACTCCATGTTTGCTCTGCTCCCTGGTACTAATCAGAGCTTCCTGGGCAGGCAGGGGGTGGTCTGTGAAGAGGAAGTGAAACCTTAGTATCTGGGCTCTATGTGAACCACACCCAGTCTCTGAACCTGGTATGTCTCCTCCTGTTCCCAGGCTCCTAAACACCAATAAGTTTTCTTAGTTTATTACTAATTATTTGCTGCTGTTGTTGTTAGATCCAGGGCCAGGTATCTCCAGCTAAAAGGGAACTCAAGGACCAGCAAGTCAAATCCTTCATTCTAAAGAGGGGGGGGTTAAATCATTTCATCACAGGATCACAGATTCAGACCTCAAAGGTCAGCTCATCAATCCCCTCATTTTATGGATAAGGAAAACTGATGTCCAGGGAGGTTGTGATCTGCCCAAGTCCACCCAGGTAGTTTTTCTATTACTATTTTTTCTCCCTTTGAGGCCAAGCTGAGTTACCTATGGCCTATCTGTAAATATATTTTATATACAGATCAAAATGCAAACCAATCGGGATCTGTGCACCTCAACATTTTTCTTGATTTAAAAAAATTTGTTAATAAAATACCAAGTCACCAATTATTATAGTGATCCTTTGCAGTTTTATTTCTTAAGGCCAAAGAATGAGACAGGAAGGAAGAAGGGTTGAGAGAAAGGAGAATGGTGACCAAAGGAAAATCCCCTTTCTGAGGCTTTTACAGGTTTCCATTCCAGACAGATTCTAAAGCTATGTGCATTCTCAGGGGCTGCTAGAGAGGAAACGAGGAATCCATTTCAGTGTCTCAGCATTTACTTCCATGACTTGCCCTGGAGCTGGGGTTACAGGAGGGTGGGCTCCTCCCCTGGATCCCATGAACATTATCCTAAAACATTATCTCAAGCTACATAGATGTTAACCTATGTGGAATTGTGAAAAAATGGGTGGAGAAGAGTGAGATATTGGAAATATAGTTTGTAACCAAAATTTATACTTTTTTGTTTTGTTTTTTGCTTAGAAGGAACATATTCATTTTGTCCAAATGAAATGGAAAAACCTACAAACTGTTTTAGGATTATGGAGTTGTCTGCAAGGAAAAAAAAAAACCCTCAAAACCAGAAAAATGTCCAGCCATGATTTGCAGTATGGTAATATGCTTTATTTGAGATTACAGTTGTCACATTTATGATCTGAGCTGTCCCAGTCTATAAACTTTGGTTGGAAACAACTCAAAATCAGCATCTGAAAATCTGCAGAGGAGTTTTATCTATTACTCCCATCTCCTTTCTCCTCACTGAATCATAGTTCACATTCTTGAAGCCTGGGCCTTAGGTCAAAGAAAAGATGCCTATAAGATAATCTTTCAGGAGTTTACCTAAACCGGGTCCTGTGACTTCAAATACACAAAATGAAAACATTATCCTCATAAAGCAAAACTAGTTGGTGTCTTTCATTAAATCTTGAAGGCACTTAGGGTTTGGGCTATTTTGAATACCATCTACTTCTTGGGCCCTTCCCAGATATTCGTATGAAATGAATGATTCATCAAATAAGTTTAAATTATGTGAATCTGTGACCCTGGGCAGATTTTTCATATTTGGGAATCAATCAAATCACTTCTAAATGTAGAAACTGTTCACTGAGGAGCCTATGTCAGTCTAAGGGCCCACAGATAGAATTGTTTTTAACTATGGGGGTGATTTGGGAAAAAGGATTGATCTCTCAATCTTGCCTATGACTGAAACATTTTCTTGGTGTTTCTTTCAATAGTGTAAAACCATAAAATGCCTTTGTCAGCCTTTTAAAACAACAACAACAACATTCTTTTTCTTCTTCATGATCCTAATTTATTTAGTAAGTGCTGGACGCTGAACACTGAGTCAGATGGGAAGAGGAGGCTGAGCCATTGCCCTGAGGCTTAATATAAACAACGTGTAATTAAAACCGACACGTCCTATTTTAACATTTGTTCTAATTTATTTTTTTTTTTTAAAGAAGGGAGCCAAGGAGCCAAATCCTTTATGCTGGGGTTCATTTGCCTTTTCCTTTTCCAAACTATCCAGAGGAAATTTTCCCAGTTCCTTTGCCTCACAGTCAACAAAAAGATACAAATTTAACACAATGGAGTTGAGACAATATTTCTGATAGAGTAGAGCCAAAGGGTCAATGGTAAAAGAAACTATTTTCACAAAATTTATCCAGAAGGGACCTTAGACAGTGGTTATTTTTGCAAGTTCATTTTACAGATGAGGATGCCAAGGCCCAAAGGGTCCAGTCACAGTAGTAATAAATCACTGAGTTGGGATCGGACTTCAGGGCTATTCCCAGAGCACCAGTGTCCCAATGATGAACACCTTGCTACTCTCTCAATTCAGGCAACATGACCCTGACCAAGAAACCCACCCCCTTTACTGTGTATATAAGAACAATGCAGTTGTAGAACATGGGGCAAAGTCCTCTCTGGTTCCTCTAGTCTTCATAAGTGAATCACAGAGGTAATCTGTAGCACTAATACTAGCTACCATGAACTTAACAGGAGTTGAAAGGGATTTACTCATTTCAACCCAACCCAAATAGAAACAGGCCTAAGATGTCAAAAAAGACATCTTAATGAAAGAATTATTACTATGCTGGCTGAGTGTGGTTGTGGATCTGACTTAAGAGCTCAAATGTACTTAGCAGTATGGAAGAACAAGAAAGGGCCTTGGCCACTCCCTGCTGGACAAAAGATCTCATTGCAGCTGTAATTAAGTGGCCTTAGCAGCTTAGAAGAGGAGGTAGGTGGCAACATGGCAGCTGACAGCTTTTTCCCTTCTACTGAGAAGGTACGTCAGGGACGCCATGAGCAGGCCATCACAGAAGCAGTCAGAAGGATACTCCAGCTGGGATGCACCCCTAACAGGGTAGGTTTTCCAGCACATACACTCCAAATGCTCATGCACATAGCCTCCTGACCACCCACCAACCACTTTCCACCTCATGTACCATAGTACACAACCTATTGTTTTTCTCCCAGATGTCCCAAGAACCCTCTTCAGTTGCTTGGCCTCACAAAACAACAAAGTCCAGCACCTGCTAATCATCAACAATTAGTCATAGTAAGGAGGTACTTTAAGACCCTGCTTTTTTTTGGTTCTCGATAACTCAGTTGTCTTAGCTGACTGCAAGCTCTAGGATCGCAGCACATCCGTATTTTAACTGACAATCTCATCAACATCATTAACCCTTCCAGTGATACAGATACTAACTCATCCACCATTTACCAACTTGGGACTATGACCACATAGAAAATGACCAGCTTGTTCAATCCAACAACAAGCATTTGTGTGGCAGGCACTGAAGATACAGAGAGAAAGGTAAGATGGCTCCTGGCCTCAAGCAGCTTACATTTTATTGGGAAAAACAAAAGGCAAATACACACAGTACATACAAAGTAAACACAAGGTAATTTCAGAGAGCAATCACCACTGGGGGAATCAGGGAAAGTCTCACAAAAAGAGATGCAGTTTGAGATGAGCATTAAAGAAATGGAGAGATTCTGAGAGATGAAGATAAAGAAGGAGAGCCTTCCAGGCAGAGCACAAAAATGGGGTGGGGGGCGGTCTTCTTTCTTCCAACTTTGCATGGGATGGGGGGCAGTGGAGGACAGACCATCTATCTGATGTTCCTGCATTTTGGCAACAACACAAAGCTGACTCCTTTTTGGATCACAAATTTCACTGATGTCTTCCTTCTCTCATTCTTTTATTATTTTTCTTGTGTATACAAAAAATGAATCTTTTCACATACAAAATAAAGCATGAAAGGGAAATTGAACATGCAACTGTCGATCTCTATTAGGCACAGCTCAGCACATTCAGCCCTCAAAATTCTTCTGTCTTTCCATCCTGCTACTTCAGCCCCCTCCCTGGTTTTTCCTTTTCTCCCCATTTAATATCTTTTATCACTTTTCTGGCAGTTTATACTATAACCTACCAGGCATCTCTCCATTGCCCTTGGGGTTAACTTGAGTTTTAATTCTCCACAGATCATGGTGTTCCATGTTTCATAACCAAATGAATATTAGACATCATTACTACATTGCTACATGGAAAACAGAGAGGCCAGCTGGCGCTTCAGCTTTGGTACCCAATAACAGCAATGTCCAGAACTGAGCAATATTGCTCTGTCCCGTCCAGAGATGGGCTAGGTATAGGCAGAATATAAGCTCACTACAGGCAATATTGATTGCGTTTACACCTCCAGAGCCTAGCAGAGTGCCCCGCAGAGAGTAAGCATTTAATAAATGCTTACTGAACTGAACTGAACTCAAAGGCCGAGTCATATTTTCATGAGTATTGGGAGAACCAAGTAGGCCATCATAAACATAGTAGGTGCTTAATAAAAGTTTGCTGAATGGATCTAGTTCTGAGTATTTATTTTAGAGGTGTAGATAAATTAAATGACTTGCCCAAATAGATTGTCACATAATAAGTGGTAGTATCATTATGATTAACATAATAGGGTAGAGGTCTGAACCTGGGACAGACATGTCACACAATTCCATGACCTTTCCTTGCCAAAGATCACTCTATTTAATAACAGAAGAGACTTAATGTTCTAGGAGAGGCTTTTTTTTTCTTTTCTGATGAAAAGAGAATGCTCAGATCACAGCATTCCAACCAATAACTGCTTTTACTTAGATGAGCCATGAGCTTGGTTTTCCATTTCCTTTAAAGGCCTGCTTACTAATGCTGCATGAAAATGACACTGAGGGTTCATTTGGGAAGTCCCTATGTCCTCTACAAAGAGGCCCTCCCATCTTGAGGTCTAGCCACAAGAGGGTCTTGATAGCATCCTACTGGATCCCCCTGGGTCAGAGGCCCCTAGGCTCAGAGCAGCCATACCATATCAGCTATTCAAACATGTCCTGAGCCCATGATCCATGTCCATTCCCAAAATACGACACCCATCTAAAGTCCAGCTTTCCTGCCACCTTGTGTTTGTACCCCAAAGAACTATGAGAACATGCCCTGAACACAGAGCGCTGTAAGCAAAGTTCAGAAACCCAACACCAGATTGTGCTGACGGCAGTCCAATCCAGTGTCTATTTGTCAAGGAGCAGGCAGCTTCGTGCCAGGCACTGAGTTGGGTCCCGAGGATACAGTTAACAGTTCACATTCCCCTGGGACAAGAGCGAGGTACGTATGGAGAAGGCAGACCTTGTTCTCGAGGAGCTCATATTTTAACGAGGAAGACAACACGAGGTTTCAGCTTTGAGTCAGAGAAAAGTCCCATGGGAGACTGAGACTGAAAAGATGTGTCTTTGAAAACAAATAAGGCGCCACCCCGTCCTCCCCCACTGTTCAGTTATTTTTCAATCACATCTGACTCTCCATGACCAGGTCATTTGGGGTTTTCTTGGCAGAGATCCTGGGCTGGTTTTGCCATTTCCTTCTCTAGTTCATTTTACGGATGAGGAAACTGAGGCAAATGGGGCTCAGTGACTTTCCCAGTTTTTTTTTTTTAAAGCAATTGGGGTTAAGTAACTTGCTCAAGGTTACACGGCCAGTCATTATTTGTGCGTGGGTGCTCATTTTCTGAGGCTGGTTTCGATGCCGGTCATCCCAACTCCAAGGCTGGTGCTCTTAATCACTGCTCCACCTAGCCACCCCTGACTTTCCCAGTTTCACTTAGCAAGTAAGTATCTGAGGCTGGATTTCAACACCTAACGATGAGTCTTGGTGACTCCAGGCCCAGCCAAGGCTCTGTGTACTACGGCACCACCTAGCAGTTGCTATTTGCTAGCAGTAATAAAAGTAACAGCAGGTAACACCATCATAAGCACTCAGATTTGCCCTTTCTCTGTCCTGGGGCCAAGAGAGCAGCGATGCTACCTTATGTAACTTCGACATAAGCTGAAGACAGTCTGCCTCTGGATTGTCAGCATTTCAGAACTGGGAGGGACTCTGACATAACCTAGTCACAGGACAATGGGATCCTAGCATTCAGAGTTCAATCTGGAGATGCCATCCAAGACAAGCCCCTTATTTGTCAAACAAGAAAATGGAGGCCCAGAGAGGCAAATAATAATAAAAGCTAATATATCTTGCTGATCCTCAGGACAACCCTGTGAAATAAGTGCCATTAATATGCCTACTTTGCAAATGGGAAACCAAATTTAAGCTAGCCCAGTGTCTGAGGGAGGACTGAGAATCAGGTCTGCCTGATTCCAAGGATGAGTAATCTCTCCAGCTGGTCACCTAGCAGTCTAAGGTACAGGAGAGAAGGTACATCTGTAATGGAGACATCTCCTAACCCACACAGTACTTATGCCCTTTCATCACTGAACATACAGGAAGGGTTGGCTCACATGTGCACGAGTGCACAGACACCTAGAATTTTGGATTTTAAAATCAATCTTGTTACCAGGTTACCAGCCAGAGCCTGGCTCAAGACAATCCAGTCTGAAAGGCATTAAACATGGCGGGGCACAGAATGGACAGGATATGAAATGGAGGAGGCATTGCATTCTGAGTAACAGAATGTTTAGATTTCTTTCCTTTGCTGCTCATCATCTCATAAATTATAAGCTCATTTTATTTACTTTCAAGCTGTCAGAGGTTATGGCCCTGTTTGAAGTAATCTTTTACCTGCTATGGCTGTTTCCTTGAACAAGACCTGGCAATTGGAGTTTGTCCCGGTTTATCCTTGAGACAGGGGGTGCCAGCACATTTTTAAATGATGTCCAACAAATGTGGAACTAATTACCAGTCCCTACACAGGCTTTGTCTTTGATTTTCATGCTGAAAATTCAGCCTAACAGCATGTTTGTTGATTTTAATATTGATTCTTAATTAGGCTTTATGTTTATAATGCATGATTCAGAGGTATTCACAAGAGTTTGGTGTAAAGTGTCAAAGGAATACGCCCAATAAGGGATTTCTGCGCCAGAATTTGAAGAAAGGGCAACTGGCTCAAAACAGGGGAAGAAAACATTTACATGCAAGAAATGGAAGGCAAAACAAAGCAATGAAGATGTCTGCAAATGTCAAAGAAGAGGGAAACATTGCTAACCAATCACAAGCCAAGCTCGGAGAATCTGTCTTTAGAAGGATGGTCAGTGACAGTTCACCAGACATTCTGTGAATCGCTTACAATGTCCTCTAAAATCTGTCTAGAGCTCTGCCCTTTGACATTCAATTCTTGGTTAATCAATTTTTTTTTTTCTTACGTTGAGCCTGACAGCAACCTCAACAGGGCAAAGACTCAGAAAGGGCATGCCACCTGACTTCAGGTAAGGGTTGGGCGACCAGGTAGTAAAGAACTAGGTTTGTTCCTTCTGGTCACAGAAAGAAGAATCAGTAACATGCAGGAGAAAGGAGACATTTAAGTCTTGATGTCAGGAAAGCCAACTATCTGAAAATGGACAACCCTGACTGGTGAGGGAGTAGGGTCTCCAAGCAGACTTGTCCATTGGCTTGATATCACAAAATCAGTTATTCACAGAATTCAGAAATGGAAGGGAACTCTGAGTGTGACCTGAACGGTGGTCACCCAGCCTCTGCCAGAAGGCAACCAGTGAGGGGGAACCCACCACTTTCTGAGAATGTGATGAGTAGGGATGCTTGATCAGGCATGATTTGCTCTAGATGGCTCTACCTCTAAAATTTGTTCTCTGATTTGAAAAATACATGTAAGCTTGCTGCTTGAATTCTCAAATTGTGTTTAAAAATATAAAATATATTACGTTGCATTTCCATTTGCAATATTACAAAGGGCCTTGTCCTCATTATAGGTGGATCCCTCCTCTTGGAAGGGTTTCTATTTTAAGACTTATGAAGATCAAAGGACCTGGGTCTAAATTCTAGTTTTCTCACCTACATAATGAGGAACTGGAGTTGAATTGAGCCTGAATTTCCATCTTAATTTCTTATTTAACTATTTTATGTCTCTTCATAGCTACTCCGGAGTCTCTTAAAGTTGTCTCCCCATACCTCTAGGGGCCATACAGATTGTATTTCTTTACTTTCTAACTCACTGAGGTATTTTTAAATTGCATTTTTTTTTAATTTTGATGTCCATAAACATCATTTGTCTCATTCTTTTTGATACTGTTTGCTTCTTTTTTTCCTTCTATGACAGTCTCACTGCTGGTCAGTCTGTGATGACACTCCTTTGTGTCCTCCTCTTTGGTTCCCTGCCAGATGAGTTACCGCTTGGTCTTTTTGCCATGTGACCCCTTCTGTCCTCTCCTTTTAGCCTCCCTGCTTCTCGGAGATATGTGGTCACCCTTTAGCAATTTGAGAACAAGTAGAGGCTAGCATTTAACTTCTCTTTTAGGTGTCTTGTAAGAAGTTCCTTCCCTCCTAAGCCAGACAGCATTGGATAGGGTCATATATTACAGTAATATAACAAAATACTATTCAATAAATCCAAGTTAGATACATAACAGGGATTAAAAATGATTCAATGAGGGGTGGCTAGGTGGTGCAGTGAATGGAGCACCGGCTGTGGGGTCAGGAGGACCTGAGTACAAATCCTGCCTCAGACATTTCACACTTACTAGCTATGTGACCTTGGGCAAGTCACTTAACCCCAACTGCCCTTCCTCCCCCTCCAAAAAAAGAAAAAAGATTCAACATGATGAAAACAATTAGTTTGAGTAACCACAGAAATAGCAAAAACCAGAACACATAACATCAGATATATAAAGTTTCTGATAACATGTAAGTAATTTGTTTAAAATTGAAAATAGGCAAGGAAAGGCCTTCCTGTAAGGTGATTAACAGTATATGTCAAAAATCAAGAGCTACAATGGCATCATGTGCAATAGGGAAAAAATGGAAAGTTTTCCCATAAGTGGCAAAACAAGAATGCCCTTTCCCTTTCATCATCTGATACAATAGCAGACATTCTAAAATAGCAAGAAGAAGAAAATAAAGATATAAATCTTTTTTTTGATAAAATTATCTCTTTTTGCAAAGGATATGATGATTTACAAGAAAATAAGGAGAATTTTAAGAAATGTTGAGTCAACTAATAGCTTCAGCAAAGTAGGAGGGCCCAAAATAAATAGTCACGTATACATAATACTAACTCAAACCACAAGTAAATAACAAAGTTTCATTTAAAAATTATAATATAAATAAAATTTAAGAAGTAGTCTATTGAGACATAGGACGTGTGAAAATAAACTACAAAGTAGTGGCTACTTCCCAAATTAACATATTTAATGCTATACCAATCAAACTGCCAAGGAGGTTACTTGGTAGAACTGGATGGAATATCAAAATTCATTTGCAGGTTAAAAAAAAAAAGTTCAAGAATTTGAAAAGACATAATGGAAAAATAAAGTGGGTGGTTAGCATTACTAGATACCAAGTAACAGAATAAAACAATAATCATTAAAACCACTTGTTGCTGTACAAAGAAAAAAAAGACAGAGAAGTCAAAAGAAGGTTGGTAGAAAATAATTTCAGGCCAGAAATTAATTTCATATGCCACAATATGGTCCAAAATGCTGAACGATTACATCACAGAAAACAAGAGAACAGGGCAGAAGTTTCTTTCACATCCATGGAAAGAATATCGAAGAAATATTCGTAAACAAAAAAGTCAGAAGAAATCCCAAAAGAAAAACCAAAGACCATTTCAATTGCATGAGGCTTAATTTAAAGCTTTTGTATAAATAAAGAAAATAGAATATGATGAGTTGTCAAGTGAGGAAAACATCTTTGCATCAAATATTCCTGAGAAACATTTTATTGAAAGATAAACAGACAGGAAGGAGTCAATGCAAATTAGGATCCATTCCTCAATAGGTGAAGGATACAAAGTTTTCAAAAGACAACCAGAAGAAAACAATTTTCCAAATTGGTAATAAGAAAAATGCAAAGGAAAGCAACCCAGCCTCCATACCCTGGCTCCACACACACAGAACGAAATGTCAAAGATGATAAAAGGTAACATGTCCCATTGAAGAGGCCTGAGAAAAATAGACGTATCAACATTCTACCAAGAGATCAAGCTGTGGGCTGCTCCAACCATTCTGGAACACAATGTGGAACTAGGTGAAGAAAGAAACACGGGTTACTGAACTGCAAATACCCTTTGATTTAGTGAATTTACTAGACATCTGGTTGACAAAGTTCAAAAATAAAATGGTAAAATACATACAAAAATATTCACAAGAATCTTTTTTTTTTAATTTCCATAGAATAAAGAACAAGGGGAGAAATCATGGCTCATGAGTGTAGAACCTCATTGTGCCAAAGAATCAATGGAGACTCCTGTGAAGTGAATCAGAATAGAAAGAACTAAGATGAAAGCCACACAATGGCTACACTAACACAGGGAAATGCCACGAGGAGGTGAGAATGCACTCTATGTGCAGTGTCTTCTCTTGGGTCCCAAGGAGCTTTGGTAAAACTAGTAAAGGTGGCAAGCTGCCCTGTGAAGCCCCAGATGCACTGTCAGACATGTCTGCGAGTCAGTCTGTCTTGCTTTACTAGTTTTCTTTGTTACAAAGGAGGCTGGATGGGAGGAGGATTATGGAACTATGGAAAACACAAAAAGCCTGAATAAGATATAAAACATAAAATAAATGGGCCTGGCAATCTAGAAAGTCTCCTTCAATTCCGAATTCTTAGACGTTATCAACCAACAAATGCAGATGAAGCCAAGACAGGCCAGGCACTGTTCTGGGCACTGGGGCTACAAGAACAAAGAAGGAACCATTCCTACTCACAAGCTGTATCTAAATTCTTAAAAAACAAAAAAAAACCTTCAATCTTTCCTAACCAACAATCAAACTGCAGGACTCCATGCGTGTAGACAAGGATACATGTAATAAAACGTGTTCATAGTATAAATACTCCATAGATGTTCACATAAACATGTGCCATACAGCCATACTTAACATATTACACACACACGCACACACGTGCACACACATACACAAAATGTCCAAACAAAAACGCTAAGAGTATGTACAAAACACTAGTTATTCAGTTAGTTTGTATTTAATGGAGGAAATCACATACACACGCTGTATATGTATAGGTATAGACACATATACACACACCTATACATACATGCACACATACATCATAAAGTCAACTTTGAGGAGGAAACAATCAAATCTTTCCATGTTTTCCTCAACATTTCTCTTTGTAATTTTTCTAGATTTTGCTACTTTTATAATTATTTCTATAACTATTTGATATAGATGAAAAATTCTTTCTTTGCCCTGGATCACTGCATAAGCAAGGCGGACAGCCCCCTCAGATCTGATGTTGCTTCTGTTGCCTGCCAAGAATGATTTTTTTAACTGGAAGAAGTTGAAAAAAAAAATGGGGACAAGGTATAGGAAGGATAAAAAACTAAAGTCATGGGGATGGAAAGGGAACCTTAGATTTTATTTTAAAGAAGGTGGGTGGAGCCAAGATGGCTCACTCCTTCACCAGGAATCTGTCCCAAAGCCTTCCAAACATCTTCAAACAATTCCTGGAGCGGCAGGGCCCACATAAGGACAGGATGAAGTAATTTTCCAGTTGAAGACAACTTAGGTTGGCAGGAAAGGTCTGTCACCCCTGGATGAGAGGGGGGCCCAGTCCAGCAGGTAACACAGATGCTGAGCAGGATGCATTCAGAAACACCTGGCCTTGCACTTAACACAAGAGACATGTGCTGGGTACAAAGTCACAGCAGCACTATAAGGTGATGGGCTGTAAATGACTTTGCTATTCTCAGCAATACAACATCCAAGAAAACTGAAGGACTGAAGATGAAAACTGCTATTCATCCCCAGAGAAAGGTGCCTGAATACCGATTGAAGCCGACTTTTTTCCTCTGTCTGTGTTTTCTTTCACAACATGACTATTATGAAAGTGTTTTGCATGACTACACATGTGTAACCTATATTGAACTGCCTGTCTTCTCAATGAGAGGTGAGCGGTGCAGGGGGAATTTGTAACTCAAAGTTTTTAAAACTGTTAAAAATTGTTTTTATATGTAACTGGAAAGAATAAAATACTAAATGAATCCTAAAAAAGAAAAAGCTGTCAGTGAGAACATTAAAGATCTATTTATCTGTCTCTATCTTTCTCAGATGATGTTGTGAGTAAACGATGTCCACATCCACTAGGAGGCACATCCAAGCAGTAGTGTAGAGTGGACCCCACCCTTACCTTCACAGGGCCAAGTAAAAGGTGCAGAGAAGAGGTTACCCCAGTGCTTTCTGATTCCCAGGCTAAAGGCCACTTTCAAGGCTCTCTTCCAATAAAGTACGTCCCAGGCTGTAAGGATTCCACAGAGAAGACCTTAGCTGACAGCCATCAGGTGAGGTATAAAACAGAAATGAGCACTTGCCCAAGGGGCTTGTCACTGGCACACCGACCAAGGCTGATGCCCTGAGGGTGGCAAGGTCCTCTGAATGTGCCTATTTGGAGACGTATACCCCAAAACAAGGCAGGCCTAACCAGGAACAAACATGGACAGAGATGTCCAAGATGAGCAAACATGTTCTGACGATCACTGCTAGAGAGAACACTCACGTCAATGAAATCACGACCATCTGGGTGTGCCCACCTTTAGTAGCCCTCACTGCCCACAGTCTATTTGGGTAGAGACATCTGAGGTCACTACTGGTTGACTGGGTTTCCTTGGTCATTCTCACTTCTATGGGCCCTTCCTGCTATATTAGCCTTTCTGGGCAAGAATCTTCCTTACGTGTATACTATATATAAAAAGACCCAGATCTGGGATCAAAGGCAATAACTCACTACTTCCAAATGTGCCTTGCTTTAGGGTGACCAACCCTCTGCTGTAAGTTCTAGCAAGTGTATTGTTCATTTTGGTCACAGTTGCAATTTATTCTAAAACAGTGAATTTGGCAGAGGCCCCAGCTGAAATATTCTAGAAATAAGAAAAATACAATCCATAGTAATTTGCTGCTTTCATTTGCTATTCCAAAGTAGTTTTCCATGAATAGTACTATTACTATTAATTTGTCACAATTACAACTTTATAAATACAGAAACCTTCTTACTATAGTTACATAGCTATATCTGCCCAAGGTCAAAAATGCCTGAAGAGAATCATATCCAATAATTATTTGCCTTGTTTAGTGATTAGGCTATAATGAGTTCAACCACAACCATCAGATATAGTAAAACTCAGGAAAAAAAAAAGACTACTCATTTGACATTTTCCTCACTAAAGTCAGAAAGCAGCAGGAATTGTTTACAACCAACAACCACTACAGATTTGGTGAAACATGACTGACATTTCCCTAGATCTTTGCTTGCCATAAAGTAGCCAGCAAGTTACATCTTAACAGCATGCCAAATAATCTCAACCAGTGCTTAAAACCAGCACTAACTTCGACAATGAACCTCTCCCCCATCTTTCTGATCTAGGATTTCAATCATCTGAGCCCCTTCCACATTCTGACTTTTTGGGGGGTCTACATTTCAGGTCCTACTGCTTCTGTGCCAAATGAAAATATTTCTGATGAACCTGCTGCTTCTCCAACTATTCTTAGGACTGGCCCAAACCAGCTTAGTAGACTGAAATAACTATTGCCCAGATGACCTGTAACTACTTTAGGGTCCTAGCTTTGGAGTTGGGGCCTTAGAGGTCACCTAGTCCAAGGCTTTATTTTACAAATGAGTCAAGGGGTTCAGCAGGGAAACCAGTTACTTAAGATGACAAAGCTATTAATGGAGCAAAGTGCTAGTCAAAGTCAGCTCTTCATATTAAAGGCATCTTTGACGCCCAAGTTTCTTTCAGAAAGAACTCACCTGAAGGGAGGAAATAAATGGATTTCACTCAAGGGCCTTTCATCATCCCAGTTATGGTGTTATCTCCATAAGAAGTGGCAAATATTCTCTGCAGTGGAATATCTGGATCCCTAAGGGAAGATGCTGGGCCTGGTCCCACTGACCACAGCACAGGAGACAGCTTCCATCAGTGACTGTGGTTGTGATGGCTCTGTACTGGCCATTCCAAAATCCTTCTTTCTTCTCAAAACCCACACTAAGAAGACCTAGGCACAAAGGGGCATGGGATGAAGATGAGCTGTCAGTCACAAATGTCTCATCAGCCTTAGTGAACATGGAGCTGAGGACAAAGATAATGAACTCATTTTTCCTGTTAACTCTCAGGAATGATCTTTTTTTAAAAAATCAGATTAATATAAAAGGTAGGGGCGGCTAGGTGGCGCAGTGAATAGAGCGCCGGCCCTGGAGTCAGAAGGACCTGAGTTCGGATCCGGCCTCAAGACACTTAATCCACACAAACAAAAAAAAAAACCTAGCCATGTAACTTTGGGCAAGTTACTTAACCCCAATTGCCCTAAAGGGGCGGCTAGGTGGCGCAGTGAGTAAGAGTGCCGGCCTCGGAGTAGGGATGACCCGAGATCAGATCCGGCCTCAGAAAATGAGCACCCACACATAGATAATGACTAGCCGTGTAACCTTGAGCAAGTTACTTAACCCCAATTGCTTTAAAAAAATATATAAAAGGTAAATAAAATTCCGGTATCAAAATTATACCAAACTGCATCCTAAACTTTCATTAGTGATACTGTCTGGTTGTGTAGTAACAGAATGTAAAACATACTTAAAATCAACAACTGAATTTTATAGTGTAAAAAAATAAAGTTAAACTAAATAAAAGAATATCTCTTTATTATGCATACAATGTCAAAGGCACTTTGGTAATACTGAGATTTATAAAGCTATATACATGTATTTAAATATACTCCAAAACAAAGCACTTCTTAAAAAATTAGAATACACACACACCTTAACTTTCAGAAGAAATTCCTTCCCACTCCAAAATCTGTTTTAAAATACAACACGAAAAATAATCCTATGATCAATCTTTCCATAAAGTGAAGAATACTTTAGGAAACCTAGCTTTACCCTATTCTATCTACTGCTCAAAGTTTTCTTAATGCAAGGCCTAACTTGAAGACCGTGGCTAGGGTGGCTAGAAGGCACAGTGGCTAGAGCAGTGAGTCAGGAGTGAAGAAGCCCTGAGTTCAAATCCAGCCTCAGACATGGACTGGCTGGTTGACCCTGAACAAGCCTCTTGGCTTCTCTGACCCTCAGTTTTCTCCTCCCGCTCAGGGCTGTCACAGGACATAACTGTAATGCTCCTGGCACCAAGGCCAAACGCAAGAGTTGTAAAGTACTCTGTACTGGCCTGGAGCATAGTAGCAAACACTACAGAAATGAGAATTCCTGTCATTACTATTAATTTGCCCAGAAACGAGGGCAAATGTGGAAGCAATGCTAGATCCCCTCAAGATTATGAGGGCGGGCGCCTGTTTCTCAGTCGGCCTCCTACCACATAACCCTCGAGAGGACAGGCCTGTGCCTTCTCTGTCCCCTGCTGTGCTGACCAATGGATGGAAAGAGGGTGATGAGGTCTCGTGTTAGCTGCGCCTACTCCCTGGCACCCTGACAACTCCCCTAGTGAGCCTCGATCGTCCCTGCCTGAGACCCTCAGGCTCAGGAAGAGCCCCGATGTGATACCAGCACTCACATCCTTGGGCAGAGACTAGAAAGCGACGCTAGATTCTGGAAGTTGGTTTTTAATCTCTGGAACATTAAAATGTTCACGGGTAACCATTTCTCTTCTCTTTCCAGACCAGTGGGCATATCCTCAGGCCCCTCCTCTGGCTCACTGGACTGGCCAGTCGCCCTGGGCCTCCCCTAGCCTCCTCCCTACCCTGAGAGGGCTCACTCCTTTTCCCTTTTCTTCTTCTTGGGTCTGAGCTCCTCAGGGACCACAGGCCCCTCAGGCTCGTCACTCTGCTTCTTCCTCTTTCTTTTCTTCTTCTGGTGGTCGCTCTGGTAGCCGCTTGAGTCACTGGCATGCAGCAGAGGGTCCTGATCCAGCTTTTCTCGGTGACGCTTCTTCTTTGTCCGGGGCTCCTGCTCCTCACACAGTCCATTTACAGCCTCGTGGGCCTGGGGGCCGGCCTCTACCACCCCAGCCATACCTGAAGACCTGTCAGCCAGCGTGGGGGTGGGCCCACAGTCCTCCTGGGGCTGCTTTGGGCTCTTCCTGCTCTTCTTCTTTGGCTTCTCTCCTCCTGCTCTGGGCTCAGTCTCATCGCCAATGTCCCCAGAACCTTTGGGAAGCGCAGGGCAAGCAGGCGGCAAGCTGTGCAGCACAGGACAGAGGTCAGTGAGAACACAGGGCTGCACTGGGGAGAGATGCCCTTGGGGGTCCATGTAAGAGCTGAAGCAATGTGGCACCCCCCAGGGCCTCCCCCAGAGCCAACACTGGATTTTCCCACCAACTAAGTCACCCCACCACTTATCAGATGACAGCCCCAGGCCCCCAATGCCTCCCATCCCACAAACCACCCCAGATAACACAGGTACTTATGATTACTGGGGAGGAGACCTGCCCGGCTGGCCTGAGATAAAGGGAGGGACACAGGACCACTCCTGACCCAACCATCCTCATGTTTAGTAGGCCTGATTCCCCATCTCACCTCCCTTTTAATTCAGAGGTATCACTTTCCCCCTGGAAAGGAGTCTCTCTGGAGGATTACAAAAAGCAGGATGGCAGGGAGGGCTTGGTTTTCAGTAGACAAGGACTCAAATCCACTCTGATGCTTATAACCAGGGAAGCTTCAGGCTGGGTCTCCTAACCCTTGGGGTCTCCACTAGGAACATCTTTGAACTATGGGAAGGTTCCTGCGCTAATAACGAGCGTCCTGGACAAGGAAGCCTCAGTTGCCTCACCTCTTAATGAGGCCTTTGAACAGTTCTACCTCCAAAGGCCATGTAGAACAGTAAGGCCTGGGGCCTGAGGGCTCTATGAGTCCCCAGCAGCCCTCTGCTCACACCAAGCTGGCCGGACCATTACACTTGGAACAGGCCCCAAAGTGTAAACTTCACAAGCCCAAGACGTTTTCCCTCAAGCTATGTTTAAAGCTAAAACACATCTTCTAACCATTAGGATGAGGAAAACCCTGGGAGCAGCAACCTCTTGTGTCTGTGTATAGACAAATGCTGGATCTGGAGTCAAGAGGGTGTGGTTCCAGTCCTGCTCCTTCCCACCTGGATGAGCTCATACAAGGCCCTTTACCAGAATGGGCTGTAGTTCCCTTAACTACAAACTAAATTCATAACCTTAGGAGGACTAAAAATTAAATTACATCAACCAAAACGCTACAGTTTAAAAAACAAGATTTTTTTTAAAGTTACAAACAAAATGCAGCTAAAAAAGAACAATGAGGATCCCATGTGACAACCTCGTCCCTGTCTGTGACCTGGCCTGGCCTCCAGGATCCCCCTGGGCACCAGTCACATTCTACAGCCTCCAAACCTCCCACCTCACCTGATGAACCCACCTGCTGACAACAAGCTTTCCTCGGATGAAGAAGACACCTGCTGCGTCTGAATCCAGACGGGACACTTCGAACTCCAGCTCGTCTCCCACCTGGAAATGCAGGCTCTGCCACTGCTCCATGGGCATGTGCTCGGGCTTGGGGATGGAGGCGTTAAAACAGCCATGCACCAAGCAGCCCAGGTGGCTGGGAGCCACCTTATTGACTGTGCCCTGGGGGAAGAAAAGAAACATGCTGGCACAGCAGGGACCGCACGCCGCTGCACCCTCTAAGGAGGGACCAAAGCTCATCCCCAGGCAGGCCAATACAGTGCAGGCTTGATCAATCAAACAGTGATTTAAGGGGTGACGGATTTGCAGTGAATAGAGCACCTGGGCAGAGTCAGGAGGACCTGAGTTCAAGTCCAGCCTCAGACACTTAACACAAAAACTAGCCATGTGACCTTGGGCAAGTCACTTAACCCCAACTGCCCTCCAAAAAGCAAAAAAAAAAAAAAAAGAAAAGAAAATTTATTTAAGTGGGAAATTTTTTCAACAAAACCAAGCCTACAGCGGCTCTTAAATGCTACAAAGGGGAAGGTCTCCCTAAGAGCAGCCCATGGCCTCCTCCAGGGAAACCACCCAGGGAAGGGGTGCACTGAGTCCCCAGGAGCAGAACCCATCTAGTAGAAGACAGTCCAGTCAGGCTCGGGCTTGGGACTCTCTAAGCTCCACCTGGGGAGCCTGGGGAGAAGTTGGGGGGCAGGACAGGGGGTGGGCTCCCAGGGAGCCCGTGTGGAAGGCTGGCCATTACTGCTGGGGGGTCCTGGTCAGGCAGGGGACCCCCAGATCCATGGAGGGCTCCTGACCAAAATGGGCTCAGGGGGCACGTGGGCGGGGACAAGGGGCCTCCTGCTGGCAGCAAAGCTCACAGCTTGGGGCCAGGGCCCTTGCCCCCTCTTCAGTAAAGTGGGAGGGGCGTGGGTGACCCTTCCAGCCCCTGCCTCCCAAGCCTGACCATGACCCTTCCTGGGGTCCCTAAGGCCTGAGAAAGCCCCCCCCACTGCAGAAACCCCTGGGCTCCCCCTCACTGGGGCTTCCACACACCGCCCCCCCAGTCACCCGTCACCCATGATAGCCCACTCAGGACTCACCACCAGCTTCTGGCCCCTCTCCGGGCAGAAAAGGACGAAGTCTGCCTCGATGTTGAGGTGCACGTGGCCCTGGTCATCATAGATGTCGCCCAGCTCGCCCACGATCTTAAGATTGTCATAGGCCACAGGCACACCATGCAGGCTGTAGGGGAGGGGGGGAGCTCAGCGGGAGGCAGGCCCCCCTCCCGCGGGGCCCGCCCCCAGGTTCCCCCTCCCGCGGGCCCTGCCCCCAGACCCCTCTCCCGCGGGGCCCGCCCCCAGGTTCCCCCTCCCGCGGGCCCCGCCCCCAGATCCCCCTCCCGCGGGCCCCGCCCCCAGATCCCTCTCCCGCGGGGCCCGCCCCAGGCCTGGCGGGACCCCCGCTGGGGGGGGCAGAGGGGCCCACTCGTCGCGCGCCCGCCCCGCACCTCTCCGAATAGCGCAGCAGCTCCCTGTCTAGCTGCTCGCGGAGGCCGCTCCGCTTGCGGCCCAGGAAGCGCGGGGCCAGCGCCACGTGCCGCCGGTGCGGGCCCACGCTCAGGCAGGAGCCGGGCTTCACGAGCGCGCGCGCAGTCGCGAAGGTGGGCAGCTGCAGGCCCGAGCCGGGGCCTGAGGACACCGAGCCCGCTGCAGCCATGCGCCCGCTAACCCTCGACCAGTTCCTCTTCCGCCGCGGCGCGACTCGGCGCGGATCAGTGACGAAGACAACTGGCGCCGCGCCTGCGCGCCACGCAGCCGTGAGCCGCCGAGATCCGCCCCTTACTGACGGGTCAAGAGGCGCAGGAGGAGCACGGCGGCGTGGCAGGAGTACGGCCGCCAGGGGGCACCCACGGACCGCGGAGCCAAGGACCGACACGGAGCATGCGCCAGGAGGCGTGCCGGCGCCTCTTCTGCCCGCGTCGCTTGCACACACTCCGCGGGCTTGGGGAAGTGGGCGGGGCTGACCGCACGCAGGCTCCGCCTTAGAGATGTTCCGTGCACGTGGCGCGGCACCTCCAGCTGCCCCAGCCCTGGCCTCCCAGGCCGGATCTGACCAGTTCCCTGCATTCCGGCTGCGGTGTCCGCCCCGTGGCCCCGGTTCCTTTGGCCGAGCAGGTATCCGAGGCGGGCCGGGTAGGAGCTGAGACGGGCAGAGCCCCTGACTGCGGCTGGCGCTCCTGGCCCCGCGGGCAGACACGCGTGAACCTGCACCCGGGATGCCTTGTGGGCCGGCAGTTCCGGCGCCCGCACGCCGCCCCGCTGTGCATCGCAGTTAGAATTCCCGCCTGCACGAGGACGCACGCCCGGGACCCCGGCTTGGTGCTGGCGAGCCCCAGGGCAGGGCGTCCGGACCAAGAGGGCCGCAGCGCCCCAGAGGAGCCGGGGTTGGGAGGGCTCTCGCCGAAGCTCCGGGCCGTCCGGCCTGGAGGGCGGTGCTGGGAGCAGGTGGGCTGCCATTGTCCCAGTGCTCACAGCCGGCCCAGAGAGAGGCCAGGGCGGGAGGGGCAGTAAGGACACCCTGCATCACCGCTGCCCAGCCCCAAGGCCCAGGGACGGGGAGGCCCGCCACGCAGCCTCCTGTGAAATAGGCTGGCAATCCGAGGCCCGATAGAGAGAGAAGGACTTATCACCAGCCCTGCGGAGGCCTGGACTGGCCAGTACTGATGAAAAGTATCCCTTTGAACCAAACGGGCCTGAACACAGGGTCTGATTAATGACCATCACAGCTCAAGCCCAGCCTCCAGACAGTCCCTGGCCTATGACCCCGGGCAAGGCTCTCCACAAAGGGCTGAAGCGGAGCGTCCCCAAGCCGTGCACTGTAGGAAAGGTGTTTGCAAAAAGCTTGGCCAGCCCCAAGGCACCTCAGACAAGCTTGTTACTATCTTCCTAGTAAGATACATTCTATCTTCTTCACCAGGCAAATGTGTGTGATTCACAGAGCCGTCACCAGAGGGCGCGCACGAGCTTCACATGCATTAGGGCCGACAGACCTTTTCACAGACTCCATCCATCTGGAACCCCCCCAAAAGTGACGCCAACAGAGGTTACCTCGCCACTCGTTATATTTCTAGGTTATACTGATAGCTTCTTCCAAAAGACCTCGAAAGCCGCATGAGACAGCAGACCACAGCCCACCACTGTCTCCCAAACTATTAAAAAATGAAAATGTGGAGAAAAAAATAAAGTTTGGCTGGGCCATTGAACAGCAGGGAGATCCCCAACAAATTACGTTTTCTTGAATGCAATAGTTTGGACACTTTTCAGGCCCTCCTTGCTGCTGAAAATGCATGGACCTGTGGCAAACAGAATTTGGGCACCAAATTCTTGGAAGTATGGAAAAAAACTGAACTTGGCTTTTCATCCCAGTTTAACATGTACTCCCCATTGGACCCTAGCACTTTACAGGGTACTATTTTACTCATGAGATATTTTGACTAGATGACATTTGATGTTCCTTCTGTCTCTAGGGCACTGGTTCTCAAACTACTGCCTACAGATCCCTGAGGGTCCCCAAGGCTCTTTCTGGGTCTGCCTGGTCACAGTAATTTTTGTACTAATACCAGGGTGTTTTAATTTCGGATATGACAAATATCAATAGATATAACCCACATAAATAATGCTCTTGATGGGGGAGGAGTTCCTCAATTTTTAAGAATGCAAAGGGTTAGTGAGACTAAAAAGTTTGAGAACAGTTGGTCTAGAGCTATGATCTTCTGACTTCTGTCTACAATTTACTAACTATATGACCTTAGGAAATCACTTGACCTCCCCAGAACTCAATTTGCTCATCTATAAAAAGAAGAAACTGGATGAAATGATCTCTAAAGTCCACAGCCTAGCATGAAAAGGAAAGTTGACCTGACTAGGTCCCTGGCCCCTCCCCATCCAGTAAGCCCCAGTGACTCCCCATCAGCTCGAGGATCAAATATAAATTCCTCTTTGGCCCTCACAGCCTGGCCTTCTCTCTCTGCAGTTCCCTTTAGCTTCCCAATCACCAGGCACTCTGGCCTCCTGGATAATCCTCCCACACTGAGTTCCATCTCCAGACTTCTAGCATTTCAATGAGGCTCCTCCATGGAAATACTAGAATATTCACCCTCCTTATGGCTGCCTCCCAGCTCCTGTGGCCTCCTGCAAGTGACAGCTTAAGCTCTTCCCCAAGGAGCCTTTGCTAATTCCCTCTGAAGGCTAATGCCCTCTCTCTGTTGGTCATCTCCAGTTTGTCTTGTCTGTCACTTATTTATGCCCAGTGGTTGTCGGGCAGTCTCTCCCCTTACACCGTGAGATTCCTGAGGTCTTTGGCCTTTCTTTGTATCCCTGGCATTTAACTCAGTGCCTGGCACATAGTAGGTGCTTAATAAAGCTTACTGACTGACTGTTAAATTGTCCAATCAAATACAAAGGCCAGTTCTAGGTACAAGCTCCCACAAAAGTGATAGCTTTTATTCAACTTCTTTTTAGTCTTCTCAATAGAGGGGAAACCTCCCTCCAGTGCTCAATTCAAATTAAGTCATTTCAAGTCAATAAGCAATTCTTTTTGCTTTCTGGAGGGGGGAAGACTGGCTAATTGGAGTTAAGTGACTTGCCCAAGGCTACACTGGCTAGTAAATGTTGTGTCTGAGGCCAGATTTGAACTCTAGGTCCTCCTGACTCCAGGGCTGGTGTTCTATTCACTGTGCCACCTAGCCACCCTGCAACAAGCAATTCTTTTTTTTTTTTTGCAAGGCAATTCGAGTTAAGTGACTTGCCCAAGGTCATATGGCTAGTTTTTGTGTTAAGTGTCTGAGGCAGGACTTGAACTCAGGTCCTCCTGACTCCAGGGCCAGTGCTCTATTCACTGTACCACCTAGCTGCCCTATCAACAAGCAATTCTTAAGTACCTACTACATTTAAGTTGGGGACAAGGCTTTCTAGGCATCCTGAGACTATCTCTAGCTGTGTCTCTGTGGGCAAGGCTTTTCAGATCTCTGAACCTCACACAGCTCTATGAGAACATGATCAGGGTTCAGCCTTCATCTGGGGACCATGTCTACTTCTCTATGGCATTCATTTTGGGACATGTGCCAGACCCTCTGATCTGATACAGATACAGAAAGTCACAAATGAACCAAAGTCTCTGTGCTTAAAGAGCTTATATTCCAGGGATGCTATCTTCACCAGATATATGGGCAGTCTGGTGTATTGGGTTGGGTAGAGAATTGACTTCAGTGCCAGGGAAACCTGGATTCAGGTTGCACCTCTGACAAATGATGGCTGTGTAACCCTAGGTAAGCCACTTAATCTCATAGTGGCTCAGGCACAGTAGACAAAGATGAGCTTGGAGTCAGAAAGACCTGAGGTCAAATGCAGCCTCAGAGATTTGCTAGCTATGTGACTGTGGGAAAGTCACTTAACCTCAGCCTGCCTCAATCCTTAAGTAAAATGGGGATAATTATAGCACCTCACTTCCAAGTCGTGGTGAAGATCAATGAGATGTAAGTGTAAAGAGCTTATGTCTTCCCTTCCCTTCCCTTCCCTTCCTCTTTCCCTTTCCTTTCTTCTGTCCTCCCTGCCTTCCTTCTTTTTAAAAGCTTTGTTACCAAGAAGGTGCCAGCCAGAATAGATAAAGGGAGTTTGATGGTCCACAGGTTCCCTACAGCAATAAAAACTCAGATCCAATCTTTATCCAGATGTAAACAATATAATCTTGGGGGAGGAGCATGCTAACAATGTCAGGGTACACACTCATCTTTATATAAAGAGGAGCTCCATCTGTATGTGTTGGGTTAGGTTTAGCACCCAGCAGAAATTTGGGGAGTGCAACAATAAAATACAGAAAGGAACTCTGAGTCTATAGCCATGCGTGACTCACTCACATCTCTCTCCCTTTATTGGTGACCAGATCTGGAAATACTGAAGCACTGTGGTGTTCCTCTATTTGTCATTCATTGCCTCGGTAGAATCCTATTGTTTCTTGTGGTATTTCTGCTCTGATTTATAGATGCCCAAGGTTTGGAGCCAGGACTTTTTAAGTGTTTGCCTAAATGAAACACTCCCATCTCTTATCACCATCCATCTCTGGTTGTAGCTCTTCAGTGAAGGAGATTTATTGACACCCTATGACAGTCATTTAGAGTTTCTAGATGAAATATGTTCCATTCACGTGGTTGGGAGATTCCCTAGACTAGATCTACTGTGTGGAGCTATGCATGGGCTAGAGGAAGACAGGAAGTCAGAAGCAGACAGACTTGAGACAGAGGGTCTCAAGTTCCATTCCTATTGAATGTGGGATCTATTTCTGTACCATGAGGATGAGGACTATATTGCTTAAAGGCCGTCTTTTTTGCTCTTCCTACATCACCTTAGATATGCTACATATGAATTTTAAGAATCTTTGCACTGAGACTCTAAAAATCTGCTAAGAAATTTGGCCAGTGCAATCTTCATGTGGCCCCGACAAGGTCAGCTCTGGAAATCCCCAATTCACAGCTCTATGTGGTAGCTCCCAGTAGAACAGAATTAAGCAACTGTTTCCTTTTTATTTCAGGAAGATGGCTTTCAAGCCCTTTGCAAATGCTGAAATAAACCAGCTCCTAACTGCAAAATCCGTGTGGGTGTTGAGTGACCCAGATCTTTGACATTCGATATTTCCAGAGAATGAGGTATGGAAAGCTGGGGGAGAGGTGATGGAAGGAAGTTATAAATGAAATGGAGAGGGGGTAGAGCTGGTGCTGAATTCTAATTTTGCATCTGGACTTATACACTTACTGTTTTAAGAGGCAGTTAATTATCACAGTGGGTAGAGTGATAGGCCTAGAGTCAGGAAGAACTGAGCTCAGATTTGACCTCAGATACTCACCCTGATCCTGGACAAGTCACTTGATTTCTGCCTGCCTCAGTTTCCTCAACTGTAAAATGTGGATAAGAACAGCACCTACCTCGAAGGGGTGTTGCAAGGCTCAAGGGAGATACATTATAAAGTACTCAGCACAGAGCCTGACACATAAGGATCCATCAGTCTGCCTTGTCCTAGATTGTGTTCGCTTGTGGCCAGAAGGAACCTGTGGCAGTCCTATGGGTCCTTAGAGGCATTGTGAAGTTACTGTGTGAGATTAGTGATCTAGTGGGTAAAGAGGAGCAGAGAGGAGTGGAGAGGAGAAAGGGAAAGGAAGGGAAAGCAGGGAGGGAGGGAGGGGAGGGGAGGAGAGACAGTATGGAGCCAGCAAAGAAGCCTGAGAAGAAATAGGAAGACAAGTGGGAGGAAAAGGAGGAAGACAGATCCATATCATGGAAATCCAGGGAGAAAAAAGTGTTTAGGATGAGGAAGAGATCAACAGTGTCAAAAACCACAGAGAGGTCCAGAAGCATTAAACAGTTAAGAGATCACTGATAACCTTGAAGACTAGTTATGGGGCCATAAATCAGATTGCAAGAGGTTAAGAAGAGTTGAGGAAGGAATGACAAGTGTAGATAGCTTCTTTCTAGGAGTTTTCCAGTGAAATGTAGGAAAGAGAATTACATGATGACTCAAGGGGATGGCAGAGTCAAGTGAAGGTTTTGTTCTGTTTTAGGATTGAAGAAAATTTGGTCCCATTTGTAGGCAATAGGAAAGATAGGGAAAACAAAGAGAATGAAAATTGTCCAGAGGAACAGAATTAATGGAAGGGGGATACTCTTGGTGGAAAAGAACAAATGCAGCCATGGGAGAGAAGTTGGTCTTGGCAAACAGAAGGGCCACCTTGAAGCTGGATCTAAGGAAGAGAGAATGGGGAGGGGCATGGAGATGCTGAAAGGATTTGAAGTGAAGAAGGCAACAGAAAAGAGCTCCCAATAGACAGCCTCAATTTTCTTGGGAAAGTATAAGGTGGGATCTTCTACTGGGGTGGGGAGGGGGAAGTGCTGTAATTGGCTTGAGAAGAGACATATTTGGAATAGACACAATGAGGAATGGGAGATTAGGCACCCAGGGAAGAGTCTAATTGATAAGCTGCAGCAAAGTACTGGTTGAATATACATAGGGTCAATGAGTGGTGGTTGCTTTCAAGGCAGTTTTGTTTCTTCCTCTGAAGGTTTTTTCAGCATATAAGTTGGAACAGAGAAGGCAGATTTCTGAAGGTATTCTAAGAGTGAAATTCAGAGAGGTTAAGTAGTGCTAGGACAAGAAAGCAAACACTTCAAAGGGACAGGGCAGTGTGAACCTGAACACATTAACTATAGTCTCAAAATTCCAAAAATTGAAATGTAAAACCAGAATGAGAGTGAAAAGTTCCTGAAAGCAGGGAGGAGAGGAATGACTGGAGATTTCCAAACAGATGAAGAATAATGGTAGAAAGGAGGAGGCAGATGGAAAATTGGAAGTACAGAAGTAGGGTCAGATGGAAGAAGGACAGATGTTTGGAACACAGAAGTAGAACATTTGTGGATGATAATGATGGGACAACCTGTGTGTCTGAGGTAGTTAAGTGCCTTTCATTAGAGTTGAACTGTAGGGGGCCATCATGTTTTTGAAGGCTTGTCTATGTAGATCTTGAGAGTCCTAAATTCTTAGGGCAGGAGTTAGGTTGGAGAGGAAGACAATGAGGCAGTGTAGCAGCAAGCACCCCAACATCCCCAGGGTGGCTGCCAACACAGGTTCTTAGATCTGCTTTTCAAAAGGAAAGCAACTAAAAATCGGTTAACAAGCTTACTTTAATCAAACAAACATATCATTTACCTAGTTCAGGGGGAAAGGTCAGCAACCCGAACTTCAGAATATACAGACAGTAGTTTCAAACCAGAGAAACAGACAGATCAAGCAGACAGGTTTCCAAACTGCCCAACCATTACATACATCAATACCAAATCACCCTTACCAGAGAGGGAAGCATCAACATCTGGGTTTTCAAAGCCAGGGGGCTCTCAACAGCTGCCCAGAGTCTCATCTGGTCAAATCACACAACACTTCTCAAAATGAGCCCCAAAGCAAAGCCTCCCATCAGGGTTTATATAGCCTTCTCTTGGCTCAGAGAAAGTAACAACCTTCTAGACCCACTGCCCAATCCCAAAGTATCAAGGTGTGGGCTTTCCTGAAAAGCAAGCCTCCCTCCACAGGCTCCAGGTGCACTTAACCTAGGGGCAGGGAAGATCTTTAAATTTGCATTTCCATTACAGGCTGCTACTGAACTCTCTGAGGAAGAAGGTATGATGACCCAAGGCACAGTGGAAGAGAATGCCAAGGAACTCAATAGGTCAGCAAATCTGGATGGAGCAAACCTGGAAGGACAAGAGTTTGCTGAGTGCTTGCAGAAGGAAGGGGGAGGGTCTGGAAGTACTGGTAGGGAATGAGAAGTAATCCCATTGTCCTCTTCACCAAATGCAGAAGTAGGCATGAGAGAAGGAACATCCATATTGGAGACAATGGCTAGGAGGAGTGTGCTGTCTTCAAAGTACAGCCAGGTTTTCTTGATAGAAGAGGAGGAGCTGTGAGAAGAAAGGGTCTCCTATGAAGGACACTTTATTCACAATAAAGTGAAATCCCACAGGGAGCGCAAGCAAGATTAAGGTGGATGGGCATGGGGAAGCAAGGAGTGGTAGCAAACAAGGGTAGTGTGGGCAGTCATCCGCTCCAGATCCTAGTGATTCAGAGAGGAGGACGTTGAGGTAGAAGTTCTCTGAGATCATGGCAATATACCCTAAAGACTGGAGTGTTGGGGAGCACCCCCACCGAGAGGAGGAGGATTTCCATTGTGCATGGGATGTCAGTGACAGCAGTGCCACCTAGTGGCAAAGCTGGCTACTGACTGCCAGAGAAGAAGTAATGAGGGAGCACAGTAGACTCCCCCACTGTCCTGGCCACCCTGTATCGCTTATCCGATCGATAACATAGTTTTCTCTGTTCAAACAAATTTTCTAAAGAGATTGCCCCTATCTTTGTATAAAGAATGGAGACCAAATCCACTGATTCACATTCTTTTGCTGTTTACTTGGCTATTCTATTACAAAATGTTGGCTATTTGGTTGAAGGCTCTTTGCCAGCCCTTTGAGCCATCTTGAATAATTGTTATTATCCGAAATGCTCAGGTTCAGGAGTGCTCGAGCCGAGTGGGACCTCTGCTACTTCAAAGTTACCCACGGATAGTGTTTGAATTTAACCCTGCATCCTTCCTCTTCTCACTATAGGGGACAGCCCTATGCTCTCAAAGCCTGAGAGGGAGAAAAATCCCTCTTCAGCTGCGTCCCTATCCTTTCCCATCACCACCTTCATTCGGGCAAAGGAAATGTATTGTGCAATTTGAGTAAAAGATCACAGACCCCAAGCAGGCAGGTTCTTCTCACTGCCCGTCCTTCATATCTGAGTCCGGTGACCAGCTTGTGGTTTAGTAAATTGTCTTCCATGTCTTTCCAAAACCTCAAGACCTTCTGTGACATTAGTTGTACATTTCTACGTTGGATATTGATACAAGAATTTCCAGACGACTCCCAAGTACTCCTGGGTTGGGTGATGGAGTTATTCCAAGTTGCCTCATAAAGCCAAATGCTGTGTAGCTCCAAACAGCTGTTGGATGGTGATGGCAACGGTGAACCCTGGGCCACAGGGGCAGCTGAGCTAACAACTGGCTTACATTGATCACTGTGTTCCTTTCATTTTGTCCTTTAGTGTTTGCTGACTGGAAAACTGACAGAACCTGTGTGCCTTTGGCTGTTTTCTCCACCTACCGTATGATATGTAGTCCCGTCTTCTCTATTCAGTGATCATAGAAGATTCAGGCAATCCCAGTGGTCCTTGGGAGACATGGACAGGAGTTTTAGCAGCTCTGACTGGGTGGGTAGGAGATAGACATTGTTATTAGTTACTCTGGAAAGAAAACTCATCAGTAGGAATTCTGCATGTTTCCCTGTGGCTAATAAAGAACCTGGTGCCCCCTGGGCTGGATCTCAGACTTGAGAGTCATCTAGAAATTGCCCTAAAATCACAGAAAGGTTCTAATTTAGGCAATTTTGGGTCTCTCGACAATGTCAGAAAGATGAAACAAGCTGGAATCAGGTAAGGACTTAGGATTTCCCAACCAGAAGTGTCACTGAAGAAACAGATGCCCTGGGTACTAGTGAAGGAGAGAAAGAGAGGCCAATGGTCCCTGTTTAGTGGAAGAGGAAGCACACATAAGTCCTATTCCATATTCACCTGAGATGTAAACCACCTGCACAAAGGAAAGGCCTTCCCCACCTCTACTTTTTTTCTTCTCACTGTAATTAGTTATCAGAAATGTCCTCAATATTAAAATGACTAATACAGGTAAAAATACTTATTTTTAATTCCTTAGTATTATTTTAAAAGGGGGGGGTTGAAATGGGGGGAGCTGTAAAAGAGAGGAGAGGAGAGAAGAAAAGAGATGAGGAGAAAAGAGAGACAGAGAGCCTAAAAGAAGGAAAAGTTGGAAAGTAATGGTGCAGGAGAGAGGGGGGAGTGAGAAAAAAAAGAACTTGAAGAGGGGGAGGGAGGGAGGGGGAGAGAGAGAGAAAGAGAAGGACAGAGACAGAGACAGAGAGAGAAGAGACAGAGACAGAGAGAGACAGACAGATACAGAGAGAGATAGAGCAAGAGAGTTAAGTGCTGAGAGAAAAAGAAAATCCATAGCTAGGGAAAGAAGACAGAGAGGGAAAGGGAGAGGTTTCCAGAGGTTTTTTAGAGCATTGTCATTTGGAGTAAGAAATCCTAGGCTTGAATTCAAGCATTGCTATTTACTTATTTCTTTATGGATGGATGGATGGATGAATGGATGGATGGATAGGTTTGTGTAATTATTCAGCTGTGTCACATTGGCTTTTTCTTGGGCCTCAGTTCCTGCATCTGAACACTTACATCTCCAGATCCCAGGGCTCACTAACTATACACAAGTTTCCTGGCAGTGTCATGTCACCAATATTCTGTATATTTTGCTGGCCATTGGCATTTCAAGCAATTCCCATCATATGTTTCTTCCATTTTGGGGGCTGACAACATGTGATTTATAGATTTGGAATAATTGGATTTCTTGGCTTCCATGTACTTTGTGTAAGGAGTATTACATATGTTTCTAGGAAAGTGATTTAAAGAAAAAAAATGGGTTAGAAAGTGCCAAGTTCTGAAATTTTATTTGCAAGCAAAGTTCCCACTTGTGACACTTCAGTAACATTCTGAACATTGGTAATAAGACCTGACCCTGAGGGGATGCGTAGTGTTGGAGCCCTGGTGCTAAATCTGTGCTTTTGCTGGAGAAATCCCCATCTGCTCAATGACCTGGGAGGCAGTGGGCTGCCACCTCAATTGGGCCAACACATGAATTCACTTAATGTTCTTTAAAAATAAAACCTGAGACATGTAGTGAAGATTTTCAGATCACAGCCTCTAAATCAGGTGAGGTGATTTGTTCAGCATTTTAATTAGGCAAAATGTTTAGTGGTAGCTCCCATGGATCAACCAAGGGCTTCTGAAAATACTAAGGCCACATGGGATGTGTGGTTTTTGCTCTCTTTACCTGACTTTATTAAAGTCACAGACTGTGTGGGTTCCTCCTTGTTGATTCATTTCTGTAATGAAAATCCATAGTTCAAGCTTGCATTTGGATTTTTTAAAAAGCCCTAAACAAAAAACTGTTGCCAGCTTTCAAAGCTTATGGATTTTTATCCATCTTTCCTGTATTTACCATAAGGATATAATTTAGATCTGATGACTCCATTTCAGGGTTATGCCTAGAACCTAGTAACACTTAATAAATTCTTATTAATTGAATGATCGATTAATTTGGCAGACATTTATACTCTGCTAACCCATGACAACCAGAAGTCCTTTAAGCCTGAGGAAGTGGATCTTTGTGATTTGGCAGGTTGTTTTGGTCCCAAAATAAATTCCTTTCTGGCCAACTTAAGCCTGGTTCTCAGATAACAAAGATTGTCATGGTGTCATTTAGGTGTCTAATAACATGATGAATGAAGTAGTTGATGGAGCCAGTTCATGCTGTGTTTGTCAGAAGCAAAATCTGACCATAAAGTCACAAGAGCAGTGTTTTGGTGTAACTCAGATAGTCTGCTTTTGAAGAATGCCTCACCAAGAGGAATTGGGTCCCAACAGCTATGTCCCTGGGATGGGCCTTGCGATTCTTCCTTCAAATGAGGCTACAAAATATACAATGCAGGCATTAAGGGCACATAGCTAGTAAGTGATAAAGTCAGTGTGGGAAGGAGGGCTTGAACCCAGGGCTCCAGTCATTTCTTCCTGTTTTCTCTAGCTTTAGTTGTTGGAGATAAAACTAAAGGCAGAAGAAAAAAAGTCCCCACCAGCCCTAGTTAAAGAGCGCTGAATCAACAACATAATTCAAAATTCTATTGACTGATCCTCTTTGTGAACTGTTTACACTTTGATCTGTCAAGGATCTGTGGTTTCAAGGGTGCCGGGGCTCAGGCCATTGAAACAGACTGCACCCCCCACCCTCACCATACAGAATAGGTTGACTAGGGACAAGGCAGGGAAAGGTTGGTGAGAGTTGCTTTTGCTAAAAGTGCCTTTAATGATCCTATAACCGGCCTGAGCTTGGGGCTGGTGCCCTGACAACAGACAGCTAGACCCTCATGAGAGGCAGCTTTAGTTATAAATGGGGCACTGAGCTTGGAGTCAGGGAGACCTGGATTGAAATACAAGCCGAGACATCTATGACTTGTGTAATCCTGGGCAAGTCAAACTCTCTGTGTCTCAGTTTCTGTGTCTGTAATATGAGGGAGTTGGTGTCAGTAGCCTCTAGTTTCCCTTCTAGCCCTAAATGGATGAGTCTATGATGTCTGAGACTTGGAGCCACTGTGAATCACTTGGAACCTTGTGAATCACTGCCATAGCCCTAAAATGTGGCTCTAGACCACCTGAGATGGAAGACAGAGATTTACATGGAGTTCTGGTGCTGCCTCTGTGGGTCCACTAGGAATCCTGATGGACGCTTGTTAGCTATCCCTCTCCTGTTGGCCACTGAAGTCCTTGTGAGAATTTCCAACTGGCATTGGACAGCCACCTGAAAGGTGATGGAAGACACATGCATAGGGTAAAGAAACCTGAACTTTTACTAGGGGAATGGCATGGAATGGGTTACTGAAAGCAAGGCAGATGCCCCGTGGTTAGAATGGACAAGACCAAGGTTACTGGGAATCAGCCATCAGCTCATGCTCCCTAGGACTTAGGAAAAAGAAAATCCTCAGAGAGCTCGATGCTGCTTGATTCAAATAAAAAAATGCCCCAAAGTGGCATTGGATGGCCTTCATATTTACACTGGGTTGGAAGCAATGACCATATTTTATATAAATTTAACTTCTAGTAGTACAATTCAAATAATCCAGTCATTTCATGGGGTTCATGAAATTCTTTCCCATCCATTGGAACCTAGATGTGCACTCATCTGTGGACTCCATCTTCTCCATCTTCTCAGTAAATGGCAGCCTCTTGAGGGCAAACTTACTTTTTTTTTTTAATCTTGACCTCCTTAGCACAGTGTCTCAATTTAACAGACACATAACAATTTCTTTAAAACTGAATTAAATTGAATCATTTGTCCAGTCTATTTCATTCAGTCCAATAAGGTTATGTTTTCCCTCGTTTTCCAGATAAATAAATGAGGCTACAAAAGACACAGTGCAGGCGTTAAGGGCACACAGCTAGTAAGTGATAAAGTCAGTGTGGGAAGGAAGGCTTAACCCTGGGCTCCAGTTATTTCTTCCTGTTTTCTCTAGCTTTAGTTGTTGGAGATAAAACCAAAGGCAGAAGAAAAAAAGTCCCCACCAGCCCTAGTTAAAGAGCGCTGAATCAACAACATAATTCAAAATTCCAAATGTTTTATAACACACACATATGCTACTGAGAACTAACTTACTCTAAACATGGCATTTTGGAATCCAGGAGCCTTAAAGTATCCCGGTATGAGTCATCCTGGACTAGGGAAAAAAACGTCCTGGATGATGTCGTTTATTTTATGACCTGCAGCAATTCTCACCAACCTTTTCTGTTTTGTCTTTTGGCCAAAACAGCTGCCAACACACAGGACCCACTAATTCAGGCTGAAAGGACTTCTGGTCTTTGTGGGGCAGACTATCAAATCAGGCTGGAGTAGTATGGTGGATAGTCTCTTATTGCCAGAACAGTTTGTATCTGAGACATACTTGCTCTTCATTTTCGAAGAGGACCAATGACATCTCGAGAATGATGTCTTTAGACTGTTGGGTGAATTGGATGTGAGGAGGCAGAATTGCAGTCGTCAGCCTCCCTCTCTCCTCCTGAGGCATCAAAGTCTAGTAGCAAGATGAAAGTAAGGATGACCTGGAAATAGCCTGGGATGCTATCGATGACCTTGGATGCCTTACCAAGCTAGAAGCATTCCACAGGCACCACCCTACTTCCCACTGCCCCATTTCACCAAAGGTGTGAAGCCTCTGGGTTTAGCCTATCTGCTGAGACAGCTTAAGCAGGGTGTGGCTGCTGAGCATGTTACAGCTTCTTGGAGCCATGGGTGAGAGTTGGGTGAATCAGATGGGCAACCAAGGTCAATGAGAAGCCCTAGAAAGGGCTTGGCAAGCCACCACACCAGAGGCACAAGAGGGGATGGAGAGTCACTGAAGCTTCTTCAGGAGGGAGACAGTGTATTCAGACTTGTACTTTAGGATTATCCATGTGTCTGCTGAGTGAGGATGAAATGGAGGGGTAGCGAGGTATACTTTTTTAATATAAAATTTTCTTTTTTCTTATCATCAACTGAATAAAAATTAAGAAATGTTCTTCAGGGTAATCCAATAGGAGGCAGTTATGTTAGTCCAGTTGAGAGAACAGATGAGGACTTAAAATAAGAGTGAAATGGGAGGCCTGGAGAAGAATCCTCAGCCTGTGATTGAGACAATAGGAGTGTCTTTGGCAATATGGGAACACAGGGGATGGGAGCCTTGCTTTGGACATGCTGGATTAGAGATAGCTAAGAAATGTAAGTGGTCAGCAGCTAAAGGGAGGGGTGACAGCTTGGGCAGCAGAGTCAAACTGAGAAAGCAGGTGCAATGCCTTGTGTGTAAAAAGCAAAGATGTGGTGCCACACTCACTGGATCTGGGATACAGCAAGTTGGCTGCATCCTGGCCTCTGATACTGGCTCTGCCATTCCTGGTAATTCACTGAATCTCTCCAAGCCCGTTTCCTCACTTGTAAAATGGGGGACAACAACCCTTCTAGTACCCACCTCCCTGGGTCATTCTGAGGTTCAAATGAGATAATATCTGGAAAGTCCTCTTCTGAACGTCAGGAGTGATATATCAGCCTGTAGGCTGTCCCCAAAGTCTTGGTGCTGTTGTAGGTTTCTAAAGATACAACCAGCTCTTTTGACTCTTGGGTGAACTGGATGTGAGTGTGACAGTCACCAGGGGCTTTCTCTCTTAGTCATTGTTGGCAGAGTCTTGCCAGAGTCCTCCTTAATAGGCTGATCCTTCACCTGGAAGGTCAGTGTGGCTTCAGAAAGGGCCAAGGAATGATTGCTATGCTATGCTATGGTGTTTGCTGCTCAACAACTCCAAGGAAAATGCCAGGAGCAGAATGGATGTCTGTATGTGTTCATAGATCCAACCAAGGCCTTTGATACTGTTAGTCATAAGGGCTCATGGAAAAATATGTTACAAGCTGTTTGCTGGGAGAAGTTCATCAGCATTATGCATCAGGTTTAGGAGGGAAATCTTGCCCAGGTTCTAGATGATGGACAATGTTCTTGTGCCTTTCCAGTCACCAAGGGAGTGAAAAAAAGCTATGCACTTGCTCCCACGCTTTTCAGCATGATGTTTTCAGTCAGTGTCACATGTTTTCAACGAGGATAAACACGACATCAAGGTTAGCTACTGAACTGATGGGAAATTCCTCAACTTGAAAAGGCTACAATCCAACACCAAAGTGGAGGCAGTGCTGGTGTATGAGTTTATGTTTGCAGATGTGTGCACTCAATGCATCCTCTGAAGCTGAGATGCAGCAAAGTACAGATCAATTATCTGCTTCTTGTGCTAATTTTGGTCTAACAATTAACACCAAGAAAACCCAGGTGCTCCATCAGCCAGCACCACACCATCCATATGGGGAACCATCAGTTACAGAAAATGGAGAAGTTTTAAAGGCTGTGAATAAGTTCACTTACCTTGGCAGTGTACTTTCCAGGGATATTCACATTGATAATGAGGTTGACACATGCATTGCCAGAGCTAGCTCAGTGTTTGGGAGGCTCTGAAGGAAAGTATGAGAGAGAAGAGGTATTAGACTGACTACCAGACTGAAGGTCTATAGTGTTGTTGTGCTGACCTCATCATTGTATGCTTGTGAAACCTGAACATTCTACCAGTGTCATGCCAGGAAATGGAATTGCTTCCTTTTGAATTGTTTTAGGAAGATTCTGATGATCCCCTGGCAGGATAAGGTACCAGACACTGCAGTTCTTACTCAAACTAAAATGCCAAGCCTTCAAACTCTGCTTCAGAGATGGGCTGGCCACGTTGTTTGAAAGCAAAATGTATGCTTGCCAAAAGACTGTTTTACAGAGATCTCACACTGGGTAAGTGTTCACATAGTGGTCCGAAGAAGCAATACAAGGACACTCTCAAGGAGTTTCTCAAGAACTTTGAAATTGATTATGTCACATGGGAGTCACTGGCACAGGACCACTCAGCATGGTGTGCCCACATCAGAGAAGGTGCTGTGCTCTATGAGCAAAGCAGAATTGAAGGAGCTTAAAGGAAATGCAGGATATGCAAATTTGGAGATTCCACCCCAAATGTTCACACAGACTATTTGTGCCTGGCCTGTGGTGGTGCATTTCAATCAAGCTCATATTGGTCTGATGAGCCACAGTCAGACACATTGAAACTGGACTCTAGCAGAGTGAGGTCATTTTGTTTCTCTTTGAGAATGAAGGACAACAACCTGCCAACAACCATCTCTCTGGTGCCACATTTAGGGAGAGTATTAATAAGCTAGAGAACTTCCAGGGAGAACAACTGGGATGGTGAAGTCCTTGAGGTCATGCCACAAGTGGAGGAGAGTAGACTCAGGAGGAGCGTCATAGTTCGGATTAAGTATTTCAAGGGTCGGCATGTGGAAAGGGGTTAGGGCTTTTGTTCTTCACCTCAGGCAGCATCTGGAAAGAAGGGGACAAGCTGCCAAGAGGATTTAGGCTTAATGTCAGGAAAGTCTTCCTAACAATAAATAGATGTGTTCAGAATATGATGGTCTTGTCTTCAGATCTTGGCTCTGAGACTAGCTGTGTCTTGGGTCAAGTTACTTAACCATTCTGGCTCTTAGTTTTCTCATTAATAAAATGGGGGTGGTGGTGAACTCAGTGGAATCTCAGTGGAATCTTCTTGCTCCATGGAGATGATAGGTTTAAAAAACAAGAAGAGGCAGCATTTTATCACTAATGGGGGTGGGGTAACTGAGTGACCTACCTGCTTCCCACCTTTACATGTGCAAAATGAAATGGGCTGCCTCTGGCAGGTTGTCTATTCCTTTTCATTAAAATTATTATTTTTTAAAATTTATTTTTAGTTTTCAACATTTTTTCCACAAGATTTTGAGTTACAGATTTTCTCCCGGTCTTTCTCCTACCCCCACCCCAAAATAGCAAGCCCACTGAATACACCTTCTCCCAATCTGCTCTCTCTTATACCCCCGCCCCCACCATAACCCCAACTTTCTGGTAGGGTAAGATGGATTTCCAGACCCCAGTGCCTGTATATCTTATTTCCCATGTAAAAAAAAAAACATTTTTTAAACATTTGTTTTTAAAACTTTGATTTCCAGATTCTTTCCCTTCTTCCCTCCTCACCCACCCCCACTGGGAAGATAAGCAATTCAATATAGGTTGGACATATGTAGTTATGAAAAACATTTTCATAGTAGTTATATTGTGAAAGACTAACTATATTTCCCACCAACCTATCCTGTCCCCCACTTATTCCATTTTATGCTTTGACCCTGTCACTTTTCAAATGTATGTGCTTCCAACTACCCTCTTCTCCAATCTTCCCTCCCTTCTATCATCCCACCTCTTATCCTCTTCCCCTTTACTTACCTGTAGGGTAAGATACCCAAATGAGTGTGTATATTATTCCCTCTTTAGCCAAATTCAATGACAGTAAGGTTGACCTTTCACCTTCCTGCTCTTCCCCTTCATTGTAACAGTTTTCTTTTGCCCCTTTTATATGAGATAATTTGCCCTATTCTATTTCTCCTTTTCTCCTTCTCTCATTATATTCCTCTCTCACCACTTAATTTTATTTTTTAGATATCATCCCTTCCTATTCAACTGATCCTGTGACCTCTGTCTATACGTACATGTACACACATATACACACACTCACATATGTATTTATACGCACATAAACCCTCCTATACATACATATATATGTATACACACACACACACACACACACACACACACACATATTCCCTTCAACTATCCTCATACTGAGAATAGTCTCATGAGTTACAATTATAGTTTTTCCATGTAGGAATGTGAATAGTTCAACTTTAATAAGTTCCTTATGATTTCTTTTTCCTGTTTACCTTCTCATGCTTTTCTTCCTTCTTGTATTTGAAAGTCAAATTTTCTGTTCAGCTCTGGTTTTTTCATCAAGAATGTTTGAAAGTCCTCTATTTCATTGAATGACCATATTTTCCCCTGAAACATTATAATCAGTTTTGCTGGGTAGGTGATACTTGGTTTTAATCCTAGCTCCTTTGACCTCCAGAATATCATATTCCAAGCCCTACTTTCCCTTGATGTAGAAGCTGCTAGGTCTTGTGTTATCCTGATTGTGCTTCCACAATACCCAAATTGTTTCTTCCTGGTAGCTTGTAACATTTTCTCCTTGACCTGGGAACTCTGGAATTTGGGTATGGTATTCCTAGGGGTTTTCTTTTTGAGATCCTTTTCAAAAGGTGATAGGTAAATTCTTTCAATTTCCATTTTGCCCTCTGGTTCTAGGATATTAGGGTGATTTTCCTTGAGAATTTCTTGAAGGATGATTCCTAGGTTGTTTTTTGTTTGTTTGTTTGTTTTTGTTTTTGTTTTTATCATAGCTTTCAGTAGTCCAATAACTTTTAGATTGCCTCTCCTGGATCTATTTTCTAGGTCAGCAATATTTCACATAACTTTCTATCTTTTTAATTTGTTTGGATCTGTTTTATAGTATCTTGATTTCCCCTTAAAGTCATTAGATTCCATTTGTTCCAATCAAATTTTGAAGGAATTACTCTCTTCAGTGAGTTTTGGAATTCCTTTTCCATCTGGGCAATTCAACTTTTTAAGGCATTCTTCTCCTCAGTGGCTTTTTGGGCCTCTTGGAATTTGAGTTAGTCTATTTTTTTTTTTTAAGCAATTGGGGTTAAGTAACTCGCTCAAGGTTACACGGCTAGTCATTATTTATGCGTGGGTGCTCATTTTCTGAGGCCGGATCTGATCTCGGGTCATCCCAACTCTGAGGCCGGCGCTCTTACTCACCGCGCCACCTAGCCACCCCTTTAGGGCAGTTGGGGTTAAGTAACTTGTCCAAGGTTACATGGCTAGGTTTTTGTTTGTGTGGATTAAGTGTCGGAGGCCGGCTCCGAACTCAGGTCCTTCTGACTCCAGGGCCGGCGCTCTATTCACTGCGCCACCTAGCCGCCCCTGAGTTAGTCTATTTTTAAGGTGTTATTTTCTTCAGTATTTTTGGGGTCTCCTTTGGCAGGCTGTTGACTCACTTTTCATGATTTTCTTACATCATTCTCATTTCTCTTTTTAATTTTTCTTCTACTTCTCTTACCTGATTTTCAAAATCCTTTTTGAGTTCCTCCATGGCCTGTAATCAGCTCATATTTTTCTTTGAAGCTTTTAATGTAGGGGTTTTGACTTCATTGGTTTCTTCTGGTTCCATGTTTTGATCCTTTTTGTCTCCAAAAAAAGGTATTCTATGGTCTGATTGCACTTCCTCTGCTTGCTTATCTTGCCAGCCAATTACTTGACTAGAGCTATGTCCCAAATCACTGGGGTTTTTGCAGATGTCAGAATTCTGAGGAGGGTGCCCTTTCTACACACACCCCAAGCTCTGGCACACTGGCCACACACCTCAGTACAACCACCCAAGACTGTAACCCAGATCCAAGCAGATCAAAGCAAGAGAGATTACCCTCTGAATGGTTGCTTGGTCCCCCTACAATCTGCAGGCCAGGAGCTCTGAAGACAGCCATGTGGCAGCAGCTGCAGCCTCCATGCCTTCTCCACCTCCTGCCCTGGGGGCAAGGACCAGACTGCGTTCTTTTGTCATCCAGTTCCAACAGAGTTGCCCACTGACCTTTTACTTTCTCTTTGGGGTTTATGGGTTGAGAAGTCTGGAAACCAACCACCACAACTGCTGATGATTTACTCTCCTGAAGTCTGCTTTGGCCAAGACAGTGCCGCTAGTCAGGGCCACCGCAGATCTGGGACTCTGCGGCTCACATGGGGCTGGTCTTAGCTCATGCAGGGCTGGGCTCAGCTCCCACTTTGGTGAAAAAGATCCTTCCTGCTGGCCTGCCAGGCTGGCTTCAGCAGGAGATTTGTTTTCCTCTGTCACTTTGTGGGTTCTGTAGCTCTAAGATTTGTTTAGAGTCATATTTTACAGGTATCAGAGGTGTTTAGAGTGGGAGCTCTGTGGCATTCCTGTTTTTACTCTGCCATCTTGGCTCTGCCCCCTCATTAAAATTATTTAAGGGCAGGCTGGATGGACCAGTCAATGATACAGTAGTGTCCTGAGTAGACAGTGTGCTGGTTCATATATGGGTAGCCTTTGATGGTTTTTGAAATCTCTTCTAGCTTTGAGCACCTGGAATTTCACTTTAGCTGCACCTTTGTGATCAGACCTCCTCCCCAAATGCTTCTATGGAAAGGGATGGATGTGGATGATTGTAGTTTCCTCTTCACATTCATATTTCATGGGTGAGGACGATATGGACAAGAGAGATAAGTGATGTAGCAATCAGGGCCTGAATGGCTAATGCATTCAGGAACTGACTTACCATCACATATAAACATGAGTTCTGAATGTCCCTGTACTCATTTTATTGACATTTTAAGCCATCCAAAAATCAGGATCCTTTGAATTACTTCAAATTTCCTCCCAGGCAGGATGCTAGATGTAATGATCTGTGGATCTACAGCCAAGAGATCTGTGTTTAAGTCCTGGTTCTGCTGCTGGTGAGCTATGTGACTCTGAACAAATCACAAAACCCCTCTAAGCCCCTGGCTATTCTTCTGTGCAATGGGGGCATGAAGACTGAACCTCAGTTTCACCCTTAGAAGGAACTCTAAGATGAGGAAATTCTCTCTATTTACACAAGTCAGCACCTTCTCAGCAACATCGATTGATATGGAGAGTTTCAAAGATTTGTGACCCATTGGGGATGTGTCCAAGGCAAGACGTGAACTTGAGATTTTTGTCTTCAAATCTGATCTCTATTCACCCGGCCACGGTACTTTTCTGTCTGTAATATGGGAATAATTCTCGTACTCCTTTACACACTCATTCCTAGAGATTTTGTGATGAAGTCACCTGATGAACGGGAAAGTGCTATTAGGATAGTGAAAAACTTGAGAAGGTATCTCAAAAATGGGAATTTAATATATGCTCCCAGGCTATGAGTAAACCCCTGAAATGATATATATGACACACAGTCAATTGGATAAGGCCTTTGATAAAAGATGGGTAGCAAAGATATTGGCATTCCAAAATTTTATATATATGCACACACACACACATACACACACACATGTGTGTGTATGTGTGTGTGTGTGTGTGTGTGTGTGTGTGTGAGTAAAAGGAAATCTAGGAATTCAAGAGAAAGAAGGAAGAATAAAAGATTTCATCTGGAATAATGGAAGTTTCAATCTGAATAAAATAAAAAAAATAAGAGGTGAAGGCAAAATATTAAAGCTTTGTGTCACACAAAGGGACCCCAGAGATCCCTGTGATCTAATCAAGAGCCTGGTTAGACTTGATGGAGGATCTGGCCATCAAGTGCTTTATCATCGAGAGAGAAATGTGAGTACTCTTTGGGATGGCGCCATGCATGTGGGGACAAGGCTCCATCAGGAGACTGTTGAACTTTTGGACTATGACATGGCTGCATTCAGCCAACTAGCTAATTGTTTGCATAAGCTGTAACTACTAGTAAAATTGTAAGAATCTTCTTAATCATTTTTTTAAATTGTTGAATAATTCATTGGACTCAATGGCATTTCTTGTGAAGCACAAAGGAATTAAGACTTCAAAGGTTTAATATCAGAGATTCCTAGAGCCAGATGGGGAAGGAGCACGCACTGGGCAGCATGTTAGGTTGAGACAGAAGAAGGCCTCTGTGTCCTTCCCTAGCCAACACTTAAACCCCACATTGCTAGTAACTATTCATGCCAGGGGCATTTGGAAGCTGATTCTTCCCATTGGTTGGAATGGGGCACTTTCTGTTGTAGAATACAGTGCTAATTAATGTGACTGCCTCCCTGGAGAGAGGGAGTATTGCATCTTGGATAATGACATACTGAGCTTGGAGTTGGGAATACCAGCTTTGGAATTCTCTGATACTTAGAGGCCATTTAACCTGGGACAACTTGCTTAACTTTCCTAAGCCTTGCACAACCCTCAGGGCCTTATTTACTAAGTCATGGAAGGCTCCCTGTTTGGGTTGGTAGACAGAGCACTTACACCTGGCTATGTCCATGTGAAGCACAGGGTCCAGTTCAAATCCTTACACCACAATGCCATTTTTGATGCCCACCTGCCCTTGCTAATCTGCAAGTAGCAGGTCTGAAAAGCTCAGTTCAGAAACCTGATTCCACTCTGGGATCCCAAGGGACAAGGCACAATCCTCTGGTCCTTTGTACACTGGAACTGAAATCACAGCCACGCTCTTATTGTACCTATCTCAGTGTAATGGGAATGGGGATTTGAATAGACCTAGGGGGGAGCTTGAGGACCTCCCCTGCTGTGAAGATCATCTCTGCCCCCTGATAGGCTGAATGTAGTCACATGGAGCCTGTGGTGGGAGGAGTTTGCTGAGGAGCACAGCCAACAGGAAGCTGGCTGACAGCTGGCCAGACAGCTGGAGACAGTTGGGGACAGAGGAGCTTAGGCAAGGAGATAGAGAGTTTTGTGAGTAAATAGTGATCTTGTATTGGTTTGTGGGAAGGCTGAAGGATGCTGTGGCTCTCAGCGTTATTATGGCTTCTGAATATCTTTGGTACTGTGATGGAATCAGCTTACTGGTTTGGGGATTCAGTTTTCTGGTGTCTGAATAAATGCTTCAGTACAGTCCTCTATCTGGAGAGTTTGGCGTATGTTGCGATCAAACATCATGCGATACTTATAGTCACGGTCTTTATTGTGATCATGGGCACTGCAAATATTGCATTGGCACTACACCCAGGCTTCCAGTAAGTAGCTCATCATTGCACTTAATGCAAAGTTCTCAGCTGCCAAACTTCTCTCCCCTGTTACCTCTGGAATAAAATCAAGTCTCCACTGGGTCAATAGGTATTTCTATTGTTCAGGAAAACAGAATGTTGGGAGTGGATGTTTTGCCCACTCTGAATCATTATTAATTCAAGATCTCCAGAAAGGGATTAGATAATTAGCATACCCTACCTGGGTATATATTCTATTTTGTTTTCTTTCAGTGGTAGTTCTCCTGTTTTCAGGAAATCTCTTTGGTGACTACCATTTACAGAACAAGAAAAGAAAAAAAAACACATTTTCAGGGCAGTGAATAATGCACCCCATATAATGGGGGCTTGAATATAATGGGGCTTGAAATTAATAGCCAGTAAATTGTAGACTAAGACAATGGTTGTTTCAGGAACAGGCAGAAAATATATGATTTCAGTGCATATGAGTAGCCTCTCATATATTTGTAGCTACTGTCTTTGCACATGGAACAGGTTGGTTTTTCTAAACTCAGTAGCAAACTTTTCTTTTAATTGCCTGAAGTCTGTGAGCTGTCAGAATGAAAAGAAACCCACAGAAGCCAGGTCTTTTCAAAAACACTCCTCATTTATTAAAGAGACACACATCAGCACAGTCACAGGACCAACTCTTCTGTCAAATGTTCCCCTAGCTGACCACAGCCTGATTGATTTCTCCATTTTCCAGGCAGACTCCCCCTTCTCCCTCTGAGGCTCCTGGCAGGACATGCCCCTCCGTGGCATGGCTGGGTCTCTATCCCAGTAGCACATCAACCTCCCTGACAGTTGGGCATTAGGTCTCCCATTACATTCCCCCTGGAGAGCACTGGTGCATGCCAACTCTTGAACATAGTCACTTATAAAATTATAGCTCTTAATTCAATGTGTGATGCAAATTAAATTTCCAAGCATACAGGCATAGATTTGTGATGCTTTCCCAAGCTCTTTCCTTTCTCTGGAATGAGATCAGAAAGGATTCCATTTAAACCTCAATGTGATTTCAGCCTTGAAAGTATTTTTTTTTAACTTACAAAAATTGCATTTGAAAAGAGATATATAGATATGTCATCTAGCATATGCTGTCGGTTCTTTTTCTTAATTGTAATAGTTGTTAGAGTCTCTTGTGATATTTTTTTTAAAGGAATGATAGTCTATCCATATACTACTTTTTTCAAGGAACATTTTTTTTTCCTGCTTTGGATCTAGTAAAAGTTTTCAAGGGGCATAAATATCTTACCCAGAAAATAGCTCTGAGTCTAATACATGGCAATTCTATATCTTACAAACATGATTATAAAGGAAGAAACATCATGTTAAGTTCCATTTGGTGTTTATCCTGTTATTAAAGACAAACCCTCCAATCTTTGAGGCAACAGAATCTTAGAAAGCAGAACTACAAGAAAGTCCCCTTGGCTAGCTGGGATTTACAGGGCTAGAGACCTGTGGGCACATGCACACCTCTGAAGTGCCATCATGTGTTATTTAGATATTTTTCATGGGATGAGTGGATGACTTTTGAAATCAGTTAGCTTGATAAAGTAGAGATATAGATAAGCTGGTGAGAACAGAAAGCAAGAACAGAAAAATAAAATAAAAATCCAGTCCTGAATAGGCTATGAACCAATGTTTTCATGGAGAGAGACAATGTAAAAGTGTTCAATAAACCTTCAAATCTACTGGTTTCCATAGGATTGGGAAGGGGACGATTATTAAGCGGTTTAGAACTTAGCAAAAGAATTTGAGTTTCCCATGAGATGAAATTCTGGACTTTTTTTTTTTGCATAATGTTCATAGCAAGGTTCTAAAATAGAAATGTGTCCTTTCTTATAAATTTCACCTGTGCCACAGTAAGACATCCCAATATGAAGAATGCCATGATAACTGTAATAGAAGTCATTTCTTTTTTATTTTTTAAGTGGTCTCTATCTTACCCATGGTCCTTGAAATCAATATCTGATTCAGGGAAATTTCACTAATCAAAACTGAATTTCCCTAGTTGTTGCCAGAGGTTCTATGTCTATATGACATAAAGGATCCATTAATGGCATGATTGAAAGCACATGGGAAGAACCCTCTAGAAGATCCAAATTCAAATCCTGCTGTAATCACTTACACACTATGACACCTGGAGAAAGTCACTTGATTTCTCCAGATATTAATTTTGTTGTCTTTACACAGGGAAAGCAATACCTGTTTTACCTGCTTCCCAAGGTTGTGACAAAGATCACATGAGATCCTATGAGGAAGGGCTTAGTATAATGTAAAGTCAAAAAAAGGTGAGGGGATGATATGATGATGATACATTCATTTTCCATACGGTCATTTCCTGTCTTACCTTGGGGTTATGTAAAGGTTCAGACATGAATAGTTTTTATCCATTTTCTCTTTAATTTTCTTCAAGCTGAGGTCTCTTTTGGGGTCATGGAATGTCTAATTAGAGATGGGCTAAACATCAATACTCCATTGCTTAATGTAAAATTTTAAAGAAAGGAAACCCAAAGCCAATTTGAATTCCATTACTTGGGGTCTGGATCACCTGTCATCAACTTGCCTTAGTTTGGCTAGAAATGACTCATAATTACTTAGGGCATGAAAAGCCATAAAAGTAAACACATGGGTGCCCAACTTAAATATGAATGATGTGCATATGAAATAGACACCATGATATAAAAACCTTTGTTTCACAAATCACACTCAGGTCAAATTCATCTACAATTTTCCTTTTTGCTTCACCATCTTGTTCAACAACCCCCTCCTTAACACTCAATATTAAATACAGAAATATTTACATCCACCAGATTGGTCCAAGGAGAAGAAAAAAGGACACACATCAAAATCAATTAAATGATGTGTGGCCTCTGAAAAAGGTGTAGGAAGAAATCCCCACAAATTTGTGGTGAGAAGGTCTTGTCTGTAGCTCAAATCTTCCCAATTTTCCCCATTCTGTTTATATACATGTATGTTATAAATATATGCTCTATATATTTTTCTATATTTACAATATATATTTATACATTTCTCTGTAGCCAAAGTCATTGTTCATGGACCTACAGATTATTCTGCATGGTCTGGTGAAAGAGAATATATGAAAAGAGTTTTGGAAAATCATAATCATTTGGCAACCTTTCCAATCATGCATTGTACAAACCATGTAAAGCTATCATACTGATTAGTTTTCTTTATGAAAAGAAAAAAAATCACTTTACCTCTAATTTAGGGTTTTCTTTATTTATCTTATTTTATGAATAAATTAGGAAATATACTGAGTCCACAAATTGGAAATATTTACAGATTTGTTTGTTTGGTTTTTTTACAAGGCATGGCTGAGATTTTGAGTCATGGTGTTCTTCCAGCCTTCAGTACAGAAATATCTTCAGGTGATGGGCATTCTTTTAATTTGCACATTGAGACCAATCATAGGCAAAACCCATCTTTCTTTCTCCACTATCTTTTTCACATGCTAGTCAAAGTATGATTTAGGCCATATGGGTACCCAATTTTTATTTCAGTTATTCCCTCTTCTGAAAAGTCTTCATGAAAGTCGTTTGAAAAGCTGTTCAGAAAGGCCTTCCGAGAACACTCCTGGAAAGTTCTTAGCCCAACAGAAAGAAATGGAGAGATATGTGTGGCCAAATCCAGAAAGAGAAACGTTAATGAAAATCCAAGAGAAAATTGTGCCAGGAAGTTCCATAACATCAGAAATCTGACAGTATAGGCCAATGATGTTTCCATATTGGATGAATCCTTTGGCATATCGTTTTCTGATGGAAATCCAGAAGAAAGGGAAAACATTTCAATTAAAAAAAAAGACGTTATACTCTTCCATTAAATATTAGTTGTGGCCCTCCATTGCTCATATTGTCTGTCATTTCCTGTTAGAGAAAGAAAATGAATTAATCAAAATGCATTTACAAGGAAGGGAATTAATGGTTTTTTGTGTGAGAGATTTCAGAGAATTTTGAACAATGGGCTAATTTCCCTCTTTTTTAAGGGGGAGGGAGGTCATTACCTAGATGATACGACACAACAGAATTCACAAGATGTGCTAGACTAGTGCTCTAAGAGAGCCAGGTCCTCTAGTCACATGACAGTCCTGGGCAGGGGTGTGTATGAAATCTTTCTTTCCTGGCCTCTACCGTCATATGATTTGGAAAAATCCAAATACAGAGAAAAAAGGGACCAAGTATCCAGATTTGTTCACATCGTGGGCATTTCTTCTGAGCTTGTCAGCAAAGGTGGCAGCAACAAGTGCCAGTGGGGATGGCGACTTTGCCACTATTGGCAAAGGGCCACCAGATGATGATCAAATGACGGCTCCATTAAGGTGACAATCATTTGCTGGCTTGTGCTTTGGGGCCTAGCAAAGGGCCTTACTCCCTGTAAGCACTGAGTACTTTTGATGAAATATTTTAAAAGGGAATTTTGAGATTATGTGGTCCAACATTTTATAGATAAGGACACTGAGGCCTAGAATGTGGAGACAACCACTACAGCTCCATAGGAGTAGTGATGGACTTCTAACAGTAGGGGCCAGGGTTTGAGCAGGGAAGGGAGAGACTTTTTTCTCATAAGACTAGGATACAGTAAAAACTCTCTTAATATGCTTTTGAAAAGACCATTTACTGAGAATGCCTAAGGGGGAAAAGTCTTTTGGGAAGGAAATGAAAATAGAGACCCATTGGATGACCCAAGAAGGCTTCATCTAGAGGTTATAAGAAAAAAGCTAATTTGAGTTATATCAAGGAACTTTCATAGCCATGAGCCCCAATTAACATAATCATGGGTTATAGTAGGGACAGAAAAAAAGGGAAAAAAAGCCTTGTTCACCTGCCTACACATATTTGAATTTTGCTCAACATATTTCATGTCTATTTTCAGACAAATGCCTATTGGCACATGAAGGCACTCTCCACAAATACTCATATTGGTGTAGCCCAAATTCTCTCTCTCTTTCTCTCTGTCTCTGTCTGTCTTTGTCTCTTTCTCTCTGTCTCTCTCTCCCTCACACACACGTTCCCTCTCTTCTCTTCTATATGTCCTTTTGCAAAAGGACAAAAGACAATGATACTCATGCAAGGTCATCCTTTATGGTTGCTGAATTTTTTATAGAATTTTTTTTAGATTTTTATAGAATCTGTGCCAAGCTAGATTGAAAGTGGGGGGGCAGGGAGTAGAACCTGAAGAGAAGGTTGCTTTGCAGTGATTTCTTTAAATTCAAACTTCCTAAAAATCAGCATTTTTTTCTAGTTATAGGAGATCAGTGGTGAATGAGATGGAAGAGATGAGGCTTTATGTGTCCCTGACCACCCATAATTTGTTATTAATTAATTTGTTATCAATATCATTAATTAATAATATTATTTTGCTAATAAACATAAATTAATAAAAATTAATGCTAATTTTGAAAGAATTATTTTCTTTTCAGAAAAGGTGACAAAGTGTCTGATCTTTTCATGATTTTCTACTTCACATTTCTGGGCCCCTCTTCCCTCTATGGTGTACCCACAACACTCCACCAATAACTCTAGGTCTTCTCTCCTGTTTACAACTAATTATCAATACATTTTTCTCTCACTCCAATTGAATTAATGGTCTGATAAATTACCTTTGCAAGGAGTCATTTTGATGGGTGCTCTTAGAGACCAGAAAGTCTTCAAGAGGAAGAGAAAATGTCTTCTTGAAACTGTAGGCCCTGAGAGAGAATCGTAGGCTCAGTGGGTTCTAAAGCTAGGGCGGGCGAGGCATGAGTCCCAACCTCTCATTATACATGGGAGGAAAATGAGGGCCACAGAGACCAAATAACTTGGAGTGAGTAAGTGTTCATGGTCTCAGTCCTGTACCATATTCCTCAAATTTGAATCTACTACAAAATCTGGGTTTGAGAGTTTTCAGGGTAAAGCAGGTAAGGCACAAGTTAGGAAAATGTATTGTGCGGTCATTGGAAATGACTGAATGGTGGTTGAAACTTTATGAGATGATGTGGCAATTTGTAGACTTGAACTTGAGAGAAGTTCCCTCCCTCTTCTCCACCACCAAGTTCAGCCTAGCCTCTTCAGAAATGATACTTCCTTCTTTTGTACTCTTTTTCAAAGCAAACAAAATGCTCAAGACAATCACTTTTCAGAAGCAATAACTCCATGCTTTCTTGTCCTCTCATTCTTTTGAACATCAGCTTTTCAATTAAAAAAAGTTATAAAAAGAATAAAGGAATATTATCCATACCAACAAAATTTTTTAAATTAGTGGTTATAAATATTTCACAAAGCTTTCTAAAGGAAATAATTCTTTTCTTTTTCTTTCACTTATATCTCCTTCACCCAGACGTAGTAAAATTACTGACAAGAAGGAGGTGGGCTTCATTTTTCATTTAGATGATCTTCTAAGCAGGCATACCTAATAGAGTCAAGAATATTGTATTCTCATTTGGTGAGGGCCAAGCTGCTTATTTGAAAATGTGCTTTTTTTTTCTCCAAATAAACTAAAAAATATGTGTATGTATGTAAAAATAAATTGTAAGTAGTTTTAATCATGCTAGTGAAACTAGAAATAGGCACTCTATTTTTCTCCATCCTTCACATGGGATTTGCTTTAAAAATATATCACATAAGAAAACTTTAAAAGTGGGAGCCCTTTAAGAGAGTTTTCACTGTATTAGCATTAAACTCTGTTAGTGAAATCTCATCAAGAAAGATGTAGATAGTTCTTCTGTATCCTAACACAGGTTATACTAATGTCAAAGGGAGAGCCTTGGCATGATAGTTCTGAACTAGAGATGTGATGCAGCAAGTTAGAAAAGGCACGAATCATCCAAGCAGAAATGTGCTTGGATGCCTCTAGACAGGCTGAATATTGGAAATACTCAACCAACTTTAAGCAACAAGACTGTGCCATGGAGAAGGAGGGCACTTCCTCGAAGTGGTACTCCTTGAAGTGGCTCCCATGGAAATGACATCACAGCATCAGCCCATGCTGATTGACTCCCATGATGCCCTCCTAAAGGCAAGTACTTCCTGATGTGACACAACAATATGGTAACTCCCTAGAATTCAGCGTACCTTGTAGGTAACTCTGGTGTCGGGGGCACCACCGGGCAGCTGGGCAAGTCGGTTATTTCAATACCCCTCAATCTCTAATATAAATATAATAATCATATCGTAAATATTGCACAGACACATACATATAAAACATGGCTAAATCATGCTAGTATAAATTATGTACAAATGTATAGATATATGTATGTAAAGCACAGAACAGCCAGTTATCCACAATGAATGAGGACATCTCTGTAGGGCAAGACATTGCAAACATTTGTTAGGAGATCATGGGTAACTGCTTCTTCTGGTTCACCTCTGTCCATTTGAAAGCCCATTAAGTCAATAATGAAATTCTTTTTGGAAGACTTATGTCAATAGGTCTGAAAATGCTTTTATTTGGACTTGTTAGCCATTCCCCCTTAATTTTCCTCTCAAAGTTGCACCAAAAATGGAAAGTTATGTAACATTTTACTAATAAAGGACCCTGTGTCCAGTCCACATTTCCTCTCTGACATGACAAATTAAGGTGGCAAAAGAGCAGATTATTCTTCATTCTGTCCTAACTCTTAGCATTTTTTCCCCATGATGCAATGAAAGTAATGATGAAAGAATTATTTTTCTGGATTTCCTTTTGTTAAAGGCATTCTTCCTTCTCTCAAGCGTTCCAGTAGTGACAGCAGACTGGAGCATTGTGGGCTGTATCCAATAGAGATAGGAAGTGACTTGTCCTGCTGTCACATGGGCCCATTAGGAGCTCCCACTAAAGGGGGCTTCTTGAAATAAGGCTGTCAAATTATTTAACTTTTAGGAAAGACTCCAGAAATGGGTCAACAAGAGATAGTTGAGAGCTGAGAGAGACCTTGGGAGGCCAGCACCTTCATTTTAATGATGAGGAAATGGCAGACCAGAGAACTAACATGTCTTTGCTACCATTTCCATAGCACTTTGAGGTTCACAAAGGTCTTTACAAATATTAATTGATTTTATCTTTAAGATAACCTGGGAGGCAGGTGATATTACTACTTGCATTGTTCAAACTCGGAAGATGAGGCTGGTACGGTTAAAATGATTTGGCGAGATCACTGAAATCTTCCTAACTCAAGGTCCAACACTCTACCCACTGTACCACTGAGTTCAGTTCACTTAGTAAGTATCTAAAGTAGGCATTGAACCCAAATATTCTGTGTTGATCTCAATATCTATGCCAATGTCATTGTTTCCCCCTCTTTACTGCTTTTGCATTTGCAGATCTGATTTATATCATTGAAAGCCCCCAGATAAAAAGTTGGGGTAGGAGGAAAAAGAAATTTATTGTCTTCCTTTGAACTGGTGTTAGTGAGCACAGTATATTCCAAGGACTATGTTTCTCCCAGTATGACACATGAGCATTTATATTAATAAGGCATTCAATTATTTTGAAAATATGCTTTTTTAGGACTGTGTCTCTGAATAGACAGAGATGCCAGAGAATTATGCAGAAATGGGCGTAACCATGAAGTGCAAAGATACAATACTGAGAAATAGCTCTCACCAATCCAGCAGGACTAAGGCTCTAGAGGATGATGGCCGGCATGGGTCTCCCAGACATTCTCTCATATAAAAGTGGCAGCAGCTTCCCCCAGCCGCAGAGGGCACCTTTCAACACAAGTGGGCAGTGATGGGGCCCGGCCCAGAACTCACTTTTTCTGCCATCTCGTGGGAGTGGTGTAAGGAGTGCTCTCGTTCAGAGAACATGCGCCTTTGCTCGTAGCTGGCCAGGCGGCAAGTGAGCCAAGACGAAAGTGTACAGCCCCCGATGCCAATGCCGGCCAGAGACATGGAGGCCAGGCGCAGCGGGTACAGGGAAGGCGTCGTCTTGGTGACTGCTCGGAGGAACTGGAAATTCAGGATGCCACCAATCAGCCCACAAATGCAGCAGGCTGAGAAAAGGATCATCTGTTGAGAAATTAGAGGTTGGGAGTTGGATGAATGCTCTGGGGAGAAGAACCTGATGCAGAGGGCATATGACAAATGAATTAGCGAAAAAGGGTATCCATCAAGCCCATGCCGTATGTCAAGGATTGTGCTTAAAGCCAGGAATACAAATAGAAAAACATGAGTATGGCAGTCCGTGCTCTCTCTAATTGAGGAACATTGTCTCAGGGCAGATGGCAAGGTCCAGAAGTCCTTAGGGAGCATCAGCAGGTCAGAGTCAGTGCTTAGCAGCCTGGGGGTTAGGGGGTACTGCAGATGCTAAGGTTTAGCAGTCCTCCATCTCACTACGAGGCTTACAGTTGGTGACTCTCAGTTCATCCGAGTTTTATTAACATTCAGGTGATTTTTCTTGTCTCACAATCCATGGGGTCTGGGTGGTTTGAAGGTTAAAAGGGAAGGTAACAAAGGGAAATCAAGGGATAGGGACATACTGGGTTGGGTTTTTTTCAACCAGTGGACCTGGAAATGGTCTGGGGATGGGTGTTGTCAGAGAAGAGGTGAAGGGAAGTAGAATGAATGAATGAATGAGGTTCTGATCTCCTTGACAGCAGGTACTATCTTTTCCCTTTCTTCATACTTTCTTCATTAGTGCTTAATTCAATGCTTGTCACTTACTAGATACGTAATAAATGTTTGTTGACTGAATGGTTGACTAAATGGAAATGTATTCCTTAAGCACTTGCTATGTGCCAAACATTGCGCTGAGTGCTGGGGATACAAAAATAGTCCTTGCCCTCCAGAAGCTTATGTTTTAATAGGAAAAGATGGCATCCAGAAAAGTGGAGTGGCCAGGGAGGAGTGAGTGTGAGTCTCCATACTGAATATGAAACATCTTTTACACAGTATCAGACCACATTCATGAGATATCTCCTAAAGGAGAATGTCTGCTCTGGGGTACATTCACAAGCAATTAACAAATGCTCAGAATTTGGCTGATTTTATATTAAATACTTAGGAAATCCAAATCAGCATGAAATGATTGCTATAAATTCTTTTTATATATATTTATATAAATATACATATATACACAATCATATATATATATATATATATATATATATATATATATATATATGCTTCTATGTTTAAACACATACATAGCTAGTCAGAGTTCAATTCAGTTTAATTCAACAAACTTTTACTCTATCATGGCACTGGGGTAGGTGTTGAGAATATAAAGACAAACTAGAGAATGGTCCCTGCTATCAGGCATTTATAACAAACTATGTGGGAACCACATTTACACAGAAAAGTCAGAAATCTCATCTCAGGAGGGTGAGAGAGGATCAGAAATGGTTTGTTGGGGGAGGTACCTGACATGAGCCTTGGGAGAAAGTTAAGGATTCTAAAAGGGGGAATAGGTAGCAATGAATTCTAAGCATGACAGACATAGGGAAAGACATAGGGAAAAAATAAGGGGGAGGAGAGGGAATACACAGTTTGGGGAATTAGCAAGTAAGGCAGTTTGACTGGAACAGAGAGTGAGTGAAGGGGATGGATTTGACAGGAGTTGGTAAAAGAAAGTAGGCTGAAAACCCAGATATGTGGATGGACAAATGGAGTCTCAGTATTCACAAAGCAGGGAGGGCATGGGTCTCAGAAACAATAGATTAATTAGGCTGCTGTGAATCCAGAACAGAGAGTTTGCGAGAACTTAGAAAATACAGGGATTACTAGGAGTGAGCTTGGGCTCTCTAAAAACAATCCTCATTTCTTTTATTAGATAGAACTCTCTGTGGGTCAAGGAAATGTTGGGAACACTGAGCATCATGCTTTTAGCAGTCAATAAGTTAGGTCATTATAAAAAGCCTACTCTGGGATGAACACTCTTCTAGGTACTGAAAAGGCAAATAACTACAAAGTGTTTTTTAAACAAATTCTGTCTTGATAGTCACATGAACAGGACTGGGTGATAATGCTATTATGTGAGTTGACAGCTAATTGATAGACTATACCCCACCAGGGTCCAGTCTTGAATTGATGTCAACTTGGGCAGAGGGCTGGTGGTGAGGAAAAGATGCTGTTCAAAGGAAATGGAAAGCTCACCTTCATTTTAAGAATGCAACCAAAAACCCTAGAAGTTATATAGGGTATTCTTTCTATAGGTGGGATATTGGACAAGAGAATTTTAAGCATCCATTTTTGACTCTAAGATTCTGTGATGCCATGGTTAAATTTATTGTAGGGCTCACAAATGACATACCTTATTGATAGAAATTGGGACAGCTAGGTGGTGCAGTGATTAGAGTGTCAGGCCTGGATGCAGGAAGACTCGTCTTTGTGAGTTCAAATCTGGCTCCACACACTGTGGGCAAGGCACTTGATCATGTTTGCCTCAGTTTCCTCATCTGTAAAACGATCTAGAGAAGGAAATGGCAAACTACTCCAGTATGTTTGTCAAGAAAACCCCAAATGGGGTCATGATAAGTCCAATGTGACTGAAAACAACAACATTGATGGAGTTTGGGGACTCACAGGTGAGTAAACTCTCACTATAAATGTGCGTTAACATTATCTATGCAATTTATAGTCTTAGCTGCCTATACTAACGAGAGGATTAGTGATTTTCCAAGGTCATGTAGTCAAGTCTTCCATGCTTTAAGAGAGTTCACTATTCATCATAGTACACTACTCTATTGAGGACTGAGTTTGTGTTGTTGTCAATATACATTTGAAAAATCAGTTATGTATTTGACCAAGATTTCCAGGATATCACTGATTTCTCATATATTTTAAACCCAATAAATAATTATGATAGCATTGATTCAAGAAACTCTTCATGGCTAACAAAATAAGGACTTCATTGAAAGAAGTGTTCTTTCCCTAAACAAAGCCAGTGACCCAGCTGAGAATCACACATAGGAAGTACTCAGTGTTCATTGAGTTATCATTGGATTAAACCTTACCACCATCTACCAAGCTATCCAGGTAGGACGAAAGACCCAAGGGGGTAAGGGGTAGGGAGGACTCTTTGGTGCCATCTATGAGTGTGATAAAATCATAAATTTAGAATTGGGAAGGGGATTAGAGACCATTAGCAACCCCTATTTACAGGTAAGGAAACTGAGGCGCAGGATGGTTAAATGATTTGCCTAGCATCACCCAGCCATCAAGTGTCTGTGGGGGTTTAGGGGACTTAAACTTCCTGTCTCCAGATCTGGTGCCTTTTCTGCTTTGGCACAGTGGGTCCGGAGGGTCTTGTTCGGTGTTCCTGAGAACTTCTCTCCTAGCTCATCTTTGTACTAGAGGTTAGCACATAATCATTTTTCTGAGTCTTTCTGGATGTGAAAGGAGAGAAGATGGCAACATAACCCACAGAATGGCGTTTCTGCATGCTGAAGGCAGCAACGGCAGGAAGTGTGATAGAGGCTGCGATCTGATGGTTTTTCTTGATAAATGGGGTCAGAAAGAGGAAGATCATCCCCATTTGACTTTGTCACCTGAGCTAGAGAGAAAGCCTGACTGTATGGTGTCAGCATCCTGGAAGGCAGAAGGAGCAATGGTGAGAACATTGTGTGAAGATGGGGAATGGCGAGTTTCAAAGCTTAAACTTGTACCCCTCCAAGGATGCATTTCTAGGAGGGTCTTTTTAATCTTTGCTAATGCTCCCCTTTTATTCACTTCCAGTGTCTGGGGGGGGGGTGGGAGCATTGTATATTTGCAGTATTCTCATGCATAGACCTAGAGTTGAATAGGACTTCAGATGCCTAGTCCAGCCCTTTCATTTTATAGAAGAGGAAACTGAGGCACAAGGTGGTAAAGTCACTTGCCCAAAGTCACACAAACAGCAAGCAAGAGAGGCAGAATTTGAAGCCAGTCCCTCCTGCTATATACTGCTTCTCTCAGACAGGAGCGACAGGCCAAGAGGTCAACTAAATAGACCTGAACCATGCTGGTGGTTTCTAGTCTTCTCTCCCTACCCTATCCCCTGCCACTGCCATTGGGATTTGTGGCTGTCTGCATTTGGTAATCCTTCCTTCATTCTGGGAGATGGCAAACCACTCACTTCTGGGGCTTATGGCCATTATTAATTCTACGAATTTGAAAAGGTTGATTTTGTTTTCGTTTTTTGAAGAAATCCATATAATGAAAATGCTGTTATCCCCATTTCGTTTTCTAGCCTCATGTAAAACATCCCGGAAGGCAGCAGGAGCTGGTCACTGAGGCACATAGATAGCCCCATGTACCCAGATGAGAGTCCACCCAGCAGGACTTTCTCCAATTGCAGGCCCCCTGCCACCCCGGGCATTGATGCTCTGTGCAAGATGAACATCTGGAAGCACTTTAGACACGGGTGTTCAGGGCTCAGAACTTAAAAGAGTCATGCAGGGTGCTAAAATCAAGCTGAACTAAAAAAAGAAAAATCAAAACCAGCCAGACTTTTGATGGCTGCAGGGTGCCCACTTGCAAAATTAGGTTTGCAATCAAAGCCAGTTGGGATCCCTTAGGTCCAAGTCTGTACTTAAGCAGTTAAAAGTTCCCCGGGACTTTAGCTAATTGCTTTGGCTCATTGCTGGGAGAGTCATGTGACTTGCCTACAGTCCATAAAGTGGGAGATGAGAAGTTGGCACCACTGCCAGGATCGGAAGTGATATTCTAGGCCTATTTAAAGAGCTCATTCAAGCTTTCCCTATTGTACTCCCATCCAGTGACCCCACTGCTTTTCTGGGAGGGAGGACTGGCAGAATGGATTTGCTTCTTTGCCCTCATTACATCCCCAATAAATAAGTGGCGTTCAGCACATGGAGACCATAGAGGAAATGAGACTAGTCAGCCCCGGGCCCTGAAGAGACACAGAATAAGCAAGGCAAAAACTTACGACAAGTCCGGACTTTTTTTTGGCACACAGAATTCCACAGACGCCGCAAAGCAGAAACTACAAAGCAAGAGACAGAGAGAGAGAGAGAGAGGAAGAAGAAAAAACTGATTATTGCATAATTCCTGAGAGCAAATTGCCCCACTCACTATCAGTTCGCTACTGCTTCCTCTGGTCCTTCATCCAGGAAAGTCTGAAGTGGGCATCCCTTTATTATATGTTACAATTGGATTGCAGGGATCAGGAAACTAGAGGTTTTTTAAGTACCTCTAGGTACTTAAGTACCTAAGTTTGTTTTTTTTTTTTGCTTTTTGGAGGGCAATTGGGGTTAAGTGACTTGCCCAAGGTCACACGGCTAGGTTTTTGTTTGTGTGTGTTAAGTGTCTGAGGCCAGATCCGAACTCAGGTCCTTCTGACTCCAGGGCCAGTGCTCTACTCACCGAGCCACCTAGCCGCCCCGGTACCTAAGGTTTTTAAAATACCTTTAAAAAGGTATTTTCGGCTACAATCATACTTCATTTTTACAGATAAGGAAACTGAGACCCATATAGCTTAAGTGCTTTGCTTTATGCCACTAGGTATTAAGTGGAAGTGGTGGGACCTGAAGTGGTTTCTCTGATTCTAAATCCAATGCTTTTTCCAATACATAATGCTTCTTCACTCAAAAAAAAAAAAAAAAAGAGAGAGAGAGAAAAAAAAATTTCACCAGCTAACTGTAGGGCTAATCCTGAGGGGGAAAATGTGACAAAGATGAAATCAGTCTTTCAGTGCCCTTTGTTTGAATTTGGTTCTTCCAAAGAGGAGCCTAGTATTCTTACGCTGTCAGAGAAAAAAGCTCTATTCAGGAAAGAAATTTCTCTAGTCAATTTATTCATACTGAAATATTGAGGGTTTTATTTTGCTTTGCATATTCATCTACCATTAAAGAAAAAAAAATCATGGAGAAAAGCATGTCTAATCAACAGGGGGGATAATTTGAAACAGAGATTTCCTGGTACTTTACAAAACAGGTTTAGAGACTTATTTAGAGATTTTGTAATAATACTCCCGTTTATTTTTTTTTTTAAGGAAAAGCATGCAGAATGACTAATTTTCAACATAAAGGAATAAATCAGCAATGGGGGGGGGGCAGTTTTAGGCATCAGGAGGGACCGTATTTCAGAACAGGTGACTCCCTACCCTTTCTTTCTTGAAGGTTAGCCCTCCTGACACACCTGAAGAATTCAATGTAAAATGCAAGTAAATTGATGCAATGATGTAACCACTAAGTATCTCTGTTAATCAGACCGATTCGTGTTGTAAAATTAGATACACTACATGCTGGAGGATGTCTGCTAGGCTTTTTGTCATTTTTACTTCCAGGAATCTGTTGTAGCAGTAGACAAAGGTTGAGAAGAATCAATGTAAATTAGGAAAACGATTCCAGGACTTTTTGGAAGGGCTGTGAACCTTTATGCAGATGCTATTTTCAAGTCTTAAAGTGGAAAGAAGATAGAAAATTAATGATCTTCTAAGACTTCCCCTCACTATCTCCCCCACAAAAAAGGAAGAAAAAAACACAAAAAGAAAAATGTTAAAGTTTGTAATTATACACTTAAACATTTGGCCTCAAAAACAGGTCCATTTTAAAAACTTTTCATTAACAACTTCTAGGGATTTCCTATGTAAAATTTATTGGCAAAAATAAAGGAAATATGGCTGCATAAAAACAATGCAGGAACTTCTGTGCTCTAACAACATACCATTTGACTTGTCAGGATTGTGTTTTGAAAAGAAACAGAATTCTATTTTTTTCTCTCTGATCCTAGTTGGATAATATTCTAGGCACTGAGTTTTTCCTGCTATCAATTTTGTTCCATGGAAAGACCAACTTCCCCTAAAGTTTCACCTAGTTTTCCAAACTAGAACCTTTCTGTTCATTTAGCACAGCATGCTAGCACAGCTAGAAAACCAACTTTATTACAACTGAAAATTTAAGTCAGCAAAAAGTTTTTATTCCTTGTGTTACAAGTCAAGGCAGGAAGAAGCAGCAATTGGGAATACAGAAATGTTTCCATGGGGTAATGGGGCTTCTGAATATAAAGCATTTCCCTCAGGTTCTTAGAGTATAGAAGAAAGACATAGTCATCTGGGTTCCTAATTGCTCAGTCACTGGAATGATAGCAGTTTGTTTTGTTTGAGGTGAAAGGATAGAGATTTCTTAATCTGGGTGTCTGGTATTGACCATGGGGTTGTGAGATTAAGGAGGCTTTTTTGTCTTTTGGTTGACCTTGCATACAAACTGGGATAGAGGAAATTAAAACAAGATTTGACTGGTGTTTACCCTGGAAATGGAGGCATATTTGAAGGATAGTACAATGTTCCCTTCCCCTGCCACCATAGTACTATCCACCAAGAACAAAGAAAAATCTATAAATGTGTTCAAGAATCATAGATGTCATGGAATCATTCATTTGAACCTGGAAAGGACCTCAGAATACAAACCTCCCACTTCAAAGCAAAAACTGGGGCCCAACAAAGAGAAGCCACTGGCATCAAGGTCACACAGGTAGTAATAAAGCTCAAATCTCCACTCAGCTCTTTCAAGTCCTGATCACAAACATTTCCTTCCGTTTCACACTGCTTCCTATGTATAATAAAATGATTGTGTGATAAGAGATTTAGACTGGCATATTGATTCAGAAAACCACAAAAAAGCATTGTCTATGTTTTATTGAATTTTATTTTTTTTGTAAAACCTTTTCCAATTACATTTTTAATCTTGTTCTGGTAGCACTGAGATGCTTTTGTTTGTTTGTTTTGTGTTGTTTTGTGTGTGTGTGTGTGTGTGTGTGTGTGTGTGTGTGTGTAGGAATGAGGCCTATGGGGAATGAGTTTGATTCCTTTGGTTTAGAGAATGAAGTCAAA